>JAUCMX010000015.1:14384959-14554959 GCA_033459395.1 Hemibagrus guttatus
GACTCCTTCCTTAAACAGCTGTATGGTTTACAATTATTTTACTTTAATATAATATAATATAATGTCATGTGGAGGGCATGGTGGTTTGGTGGTTAGAACGTTTGCCTCACACCTCCAGGGTTGGGGGTTTGATTCCCGCCTCCGCCATGTGTGTGTGGAGTTTGCATGTTCTCCCCGTGCCTCGGGGGTTTCCTCCGGGTACTCTGGTTTCCTCCCCTGTTCCAAAGACATGCATTGTAGGTTGATTGGCATCTCTAAATTGTTCGTAGTGTGTGATTGCGTGAGTGTGTGTGTGCCCTGCGATGGGTTGGCACTCCGTCCAGGGTGTATCCTGCCTTGATGCCCGATGACGCCTGATATAGGCACAGGCTCCCCGTGACCTGAGAATAGATTGGATAAGCGGTAGACAATGAATGAATGAATGAATGAATGAATGAATGAATGAATGAATGAATGAATGAATAATGTCATGTGGGGGGCATGGTGGCTTCATGGCTTGGTGGCTTGGTGGCTTGGTGTTTAGCATGTTTGCCTCACACCTCCAGGGCTGGGGGGTCGATTCCCGCCCCCGGCATGTGTGTGTAGAGTTCTCCCCGTGCCTCGGGGGTTTCCTCCGGGTACTCCGGTTTCCTCCCCCGTTCCAAAGACATGCATTGTAGGTTGATTGGCATCTCTAAATTGTCCAGATTGCGTGAGTGAATGAGAGTGTGTGTGTGCCCTGCGATGGGTTGGCACTCTGTCCAGGGTGTATCCTGCCTTGATGCCCGATGACGCCTGATATAGGCACAGGCTCCCCGTGACCCGAGAATAGATTGGATAAGCGGTGGACAATGAATGAATGAATGTGTGTTAAAATAAATAATCTCACAACATCCACACAGGAAAGTCTGGAAATCATGGTGTGTGTGTGTGATCGTAATGTGATCACTTAATCTAGTAGCTAGAAGCTTTATATATACACTCTTCAAACTCGAATCGTCATGTTTATGGGCATGTTGGTGTCACATAATGAAACTAGTGTGCGTTTTTCCCCCCTTTTGGCCCTTTTGGTCTTCCACTTTTTTTGCGCGCTCCGGCGCACGCTCGAGGTCGCTGCTCACTTCCCGCAAGTGTCTTACCAAATGAGCGCGCGCTGTCCCGAGCTCAACTTTCCACTGTGATTCCAGGCTCCGTGATTCCGCTCGCATTACATCACTAACACCATGTCCTGCACCGGACACGGCCGGATTATCCCGCTGCTACACGTGCAGGAGGAAGCGGAGGAAGGAAACGTGCCGAAGACGGGCTCATCTTCATCCTCTTCATCCTCATCATCCTCATCATCCTCATTCTCCCGGAACAGGAGCTGTACAGCGGGCGCGAGCGCTCCCAGGAGACATCACAGGTAGGATTCCGTCCAGTCCATCCATCCACGTTTACCTAACTAACTTAAATAACAAACAAACAAATAAATAAAGTTCAGGGGAAAAGTCTGCTAATATTTTTGTTTGTTTGTTTTAATAAACTTATATTTAATGCACTTTTGTGAAACTGCATTAAATGAAAAAATAAGTGTTTTTTTTCTTTAGATATTTACTTAAATTATTCATTTCAATGAAAAAAATTAGGCACAAAATCTTTTTGTAGATATTTTTTATATTAATATTGATATTGATTTTTTTTTGTAGAAAATGTAGAAATTTACATAGAAATAGAAATTTAAAAAAAAAAAAAAAAAAAAAAAAAAAAAAAAAATATATATATATATATATATATATATATATATATATATATATATATATATATATATATATATATATATTTATTATATATATATATATATATATATATATATATATATATATATATATATATGTTTATGTTGTAGTTTGTGTGTAACAGTAACACAAAAAAATGAAAATCTTTCCAAAAATAAATTTCAGTGAATAATTCCAAAGGCTTCTTCATATATTCTGGATATTCAGGATCCATTTAATTTCTAATGGTTTATATACTGTATGACAACAAATTACAGCTAAAAAGTTTACAAAAATTCCCAAAAAATAGATTCTAAACTTTTTTAAGAAGAAGTTTCTTCTTCAACAGCTTCTTCTTTCTTTTTAGTTGACTCAAAAGTCTTTGAGAGTGCCTTTTTATTGTTTATGCCTACACAGGGTATTAAGTGTCAGTACATCACGTGTGGGTGTGGGCATGTGTGTGTGTGTGTGTGTGTGTGTGTGTGTGTGTGTGTATGCTCTCCATTTTAAGCTGCTTTGTAAGTCTTTGTCTTCTCTCACCCTGATGGCCATCAATCAGCGCATGAACCTCCTCCTCACCACATCACACACACATCGCACACTCTTTGTTGACGCATTGAAGGCAGTTTGTGATTAAATGACTTCATTAGTGGTGATTATGTCAAATCCCACTCAGCTGAACAGGAGACACAGCATGATAGCATGATGGCATGAAGGCTGTAATTACACTACAGAAGGATTTTATATTTGAATAATTTGCTGAAAATTTCAGTATTTGGTCTGTTTGAATAAAGTTTTGGATTGAATTTAAAAGAAAGAAAGTGTGATTCTTAAAAGTAAAGGCACGTCTCTGTGGTGTCCAGGCAGCTATCAAAAGCTACTATCTGGTGTGTGTCAGATATCTGGAGCCAATAAAAAGTACATTAATATGGTACTATAAATTCAGTATGAAGCAAAGAGGAAGTCCATATATGGTCAAGAAAGGTCAGTTTTGCTTATTAATGATTAATGTATTCTTCCTGAGAAGATTGTGATGTTATTATTTGCTAACGTTTTTGTTCCATGTGGAATCCTGGGGTGAGCGTGTTGAAATGAGAGGAGGATGTATGATGAGTTGCTGTTCCTTTGTTTCTTTTACTAACATGAATTTATATTTTTAATCTTCGAGAAGTAACATGGACGTGTTTCAAATCCACCCTTAGCACTCAGCACTCAGGAAGATTCACACTGCAGCCATTTAGGCAAAAATAAGGCAATGGGAAGGACCGTTGGAGAGTTCCCGTGTGTGTGTGTGTGTGTGTGTGTGTGTGTGTGTATGTGTGTGTGGGAGGCGAAGAATCCTGCTCTTTGAAAGTCACCTTGGTTTTGTGGTTAGCAGAGATAAAAGAGTAGTGTGAAGTAGTGTGTATTTTCCTGCTCTGAGAGTGGTGTGTCTGTATGTGTGTGTGTGTGTGTGTGTGAGAGAGAGAGAGAGAGAGAGAGAGAGAGAATAATCTCTACATCTAAACCTCATTTTCAAAGCAGACGACCTTCAAAGTATCTCAACGTGCTCTCTAGGTGGAATATGATATTCCCTTGGGAACCTGTGTGTGTGTGTGTGTCTGTGTGTGTGTGTGCGTGTGCGTGTGTGTGTGTGTGTCTGTGTGTGTGTGTGTGTGTGTCTGTGTGTGTGTGTGTGTGTGTGTGTGTGTGTGTGTGTGTGTGTGTGTGTGTGTGTGTTTGTATGTGTGTGTGTGTGTGTGTGTGTGTGTGTCCTATGGGTCATGTCAAGGTTTCTTTTTGTCACCTACTCCGTCAGTAACGATTTACTGTCACTCTGATTGACCTTCTTGTCCTAAATGAAGTGAACACGTTTACTTTTAGCTTATCACTTATCAGGTTCCTTTGACCCTGATGTGGAACACTGACGCTGAAGGACGTCCAACATCTTGCTAACGTCCCAGCAGGACTCTCAGGATTAGATTTCCTCCAGGAGATTTTCTTGAAAGTGAAAAAAAAACTAAGAACAATAAACAGCTTTGTCGTCTGTTTGTTTTGTTACTGAAGTCCGTTTTCGATTGTAAATATCAGTGATGTATTAAACATGCCTTCCAGCACACTGCTGCTGAATCCTCAGTTCTGATTGGTCAGAAGGTGATTCTTTTCTTCACCATTATTAATGTCCTTGTTCCACATCATTAGGTAATTCTAAATGCATAAAAAGTCTTATGCTGCTGTGAGATAAATAATGGAAGATAAAGGAAATGTTTTATTCCTTACACAGTGTTTAAGAGGCATCAGTCTACATGTGCTAGAGAAGATGGATGGATGGATGGATGGATGGGTGGATGGATGGATGGGTGGATGGGTGGATGGGTGGATGGATGGATGGATGGGTGGGTGGATGGGTGGATGGATGGGTGGGTGGATGGATGGGTGGGTGGATGGGTGGATGGATGGGTGGGTGGATGGGTGGATGGATGGGTGGGTGGATGGGTGGATGGATGGGTGGGTGGATGGGTGGATGGATGGGTGGGTGGATGGGTGGATGGGTGGATGGGTGGGTGGGTGGATGGGTGGATGGGTGGGTGGGTGGGTGGGTGGATGGGTGGGTGGGTGGGTGGGTGGATGGGTGGGTGGGTGGGTGGGTGGATGGGTGGGTGGGTGGGTGGGTGGGTGGATGGGTGGATGGGTGGGTGGATGGGTGGATGGGTGGATGGGTGGATGGGTGGATGGGTGGATGGGTGGATGGTGAAGTCCCACAGTGCATTGCAGTAGGGCAGTATTTTAGTCAGTGAAGTTTAGTCAAGAAGATATATTGTTCCTTTTCTTTCCTTTCCTTTCCTTTCCTTTCCTTTCCTTTCCTTTCCTTTCCTTTCCTTTCTTTTCTTTTCTTTTCTTTTCTTTTCTACTTATAAAATAGTTTTGCCCATAGAGTTTATGATAATATACAGTTAAGCACTGCATCCTGCTGTAGTTTATTTATTATAATGCTGAAATATTTCTCTCTTTAAAGACTCGTGAGATTGAATTACTTGCTGCAGCACTACATCTCACAATTTTACCCTATTTCTTGCAGAAAGCAGTCAAACCTAGATAAATACAGATCATTAGCCGTGTAATAACATCCACTCCTGATATTTCGTTAGTCGCAGTTCAGTGAAGTTCATTTTCGGAGCTTAGGCAGAGAGACGGGTCCGCTGAGCTCCAGTAATAAATGCTGTGCTCGTGCAGTGTAGCGAGGAAGTCTGCAAAATTGTCTACAAATCTTTTTAATAGAATCACACTGAAGCCACGAAACACAGAATCATTCCTCTGATTCACTGATAAACTGGTAAACCTACCAAGATCCCTCTAACTTTCAGTTTAGATAAAACTTTTTTATTAAAAATACTGTGGAGATCATGTGTGAGGGAAGAAACGGAGAGCACTGTGCTTTATTACAAAACACACACAAGTGAGAAACACACACACACACACACATACACACACACACACACACACACACACACCCTGCAGCACGTTACAATCTCAGACATTATTCTGTGTGTGTGTGTGTGTGTGTGTGAGTTGTTTTGACCTCCAGAAGTTCTATATAGCAAAAATTAGATTCACGTCATCCTCTCTAAAGTTTTTCTTTTTTTTCTAATTTTTTTCTTCCTAATTTTCCTAAAGTTATTTCTTTACATTTTTATTTCCACAAGTGCTGTGAAACTTCCTCTTATATTTCCTGCTCCACCACACTTCCTGTTTCCTCTTTCACAAGGAAGTACTACATGCAAGACCAGTTAACTTGCTCCTTCCTGTTACATTTCCTGCTCTATTTCCTTTTTGAGAAAACTTCCAGTTTGTTCTCTGTAAAGCATTCTATTACTTTCACAAGGAAGTAATATATAAAAGACTGGTTATATTTCCCTGTAAACCTTTCTCTTGCACTTCCTTTTTCTAAAAGTTATATTTCCTGCCTCACCATGAAGCATGACAGACTTCCTGTGACCTTTTGCTTTGCATGGGAATATTATTCACTGTTAAAGATAACATCAGTTCCTGTTTTTCTCGTTCTCTGTACTGTTTTCTAAAAGTCAGTTTTTTTTACTAGGAAGAAAATTTCTACTGGGTTTCTTTTTATAATCCTGCTTTGATTAGGGATGACTAATCACCCACATCTTCAAATCTGAGTCCAAGAACAGCGCTCTGTTTATCACTCGGGATGATGGATGACTTTTGACACTAAAAGAAGTGGTGCAAACGTATTTGGTGCTTTTGGATATTTTTATTGGCTCAGATTCCAAACTCTGTTAAAAACTTGTATGTAGCTACATTCAGCTGAAACTATTTCCTGTTCTACAAAACTTCCTGTCACATGTCACATGATGTTTCTTGTTTCTCTTGATCTGTCTTTATAAGTGATTGAATATAAGGGATCGTGAGCACAAGCGGTGTCCCTATTTGCCCTTTAATAGACAATTCAGAGTTGAGAGCATTCAGCACCTCGGACAGCAGCTTTCTAAACAGTATCCAGATGTTTGCAGCTGTGGAGCTTCTGCAGTCCAATCAGAAGTCAGGCTTTTAGCCAAAAGGTGAAACTGTGCTCAGATACTGTAATGGTAAATTTCTGAAAAATATCTACTACATGTTCTATAATTTTTTTTTATTATTCTTTAATTAAAAAAAAAGTTTTAATAAAAAAAATTTTTATTATTCTTTAATTTAAAAAAAAGTTTTAATAATTTTTTTTTCTGCTCCTCACTACACACTACATCGGAATTGCATGTATAAATTTTCAAAGAATTTTCTTTCTGTGGCTCTGCCACATGAGGGCAGACTTGACACACACGTATACTCACACACATACACACATACACACACATACACACACATACACACACACACACACACACAAAATACACTAGACACTGCAGAGACACTGTGAGATAGAGACACAGTAGTTCATCAATAAATAAATAAATGTTCAGTGGGTTCTGTAAAAAAAATTATTAATATTTTTCATTAGTTTTGAATAAAAAATCTAATAAAATCTAATAAAATAAATGAATTCCTTTTTCAGCATTTTTAATGTATACTTTCTAACTAAAGGATGTAAAATGCTTTGTTTTTTTTTTACATCGACTTTAGTCTCCAGAAGAAAAATTGAAGAATTAAACCTGATCAGCTTCATTTCCAGTCGATACCATAATTCCGGTTGGTTTATTTTTAACCAGTTATTGTTACAGGATGGTATGGAATAGCGGAATTGGATGACATTAAGAATATCAGTTTCCTGATCAAGTCTATCCTCTGACTCAATGCGAGAATCTCTGGCTGAAAAAGAAATGCATTTCAGGTCCTTTGTTTAAAATGTTTTTATTGTTTACAATGTTATTCGGATATCATTAAAAATGTGGACATTTTTCCTCAGTTCTTCTTCCCAAGAAGAACATCGTTATAGACAGTGAGTCTTTTCCCCTCGTAGATTCTGTCAAAATATCTTTCTTTCATCTTTACTGACTCACTCGCTGGAGAAAATAGAAAATATTTGATCATAAGATATGAGCAATAAACATGATTCCAGTGTGTGTGTGTGTGTGTGTGTGTGTGTGTGTGTGTGTGAGATGGTCACTTTGCTTGAAGGCGTTTCTTTGTACTTCAGCAGCGTGACTCAGAGACAGGAAGTGACCGTCCTTGGAAAATGAGCTCACACAGACATACCGATATTCTGAGATTTAATAGTCATTATTATTATTATTATTATTATTATTATTATTATTATTATTATTAGGCATTGGTGGCTCAGTGGTCGGTTTCTAGCCTACCATGCAGAAGGCCTTGGTTCAATTCCCAGCCAATGCCCAAACCCCAGCCACTGGATGCAGTGCCAGTCCCAAGCCCAAAAAATCGGAGGGTTGTGTCAGGAAGGGCATCCGGCGTAAAACCTGTGCCACATTGTTGTGCGGACCAGTTGGTCCACTGTGGCAACCCTGAACAGGGAGCAGCCGAAAGCAACTTCTTCTTCTTTATTATTATTATTATTATTATTATTATTATTATTATTATTATTATTATTAGACAGTTATTAGGCTGGTTTTGTGCAGAGTTGTATAACACTCCCACACTGTGCCCTGGACTCACTCTGAGGTTCTCTGATGGTTCTCTGTGGAATATTATTCTAATTATAATAACATCTGAAGGACTTGAGGGTTAGAAGATTTCTTTTTTTATTAATTTTTTTTTTTTTATATCTTGGACAGAAATTGGTGGCAGGAACAGTATCTTTTTTTATGGATGTTATACTGTGTTCGAAAAAAGCCTTAGCCTGCAACAGGACAAGAATAGCTTTTTATTGAGAGACCAGATTTTAAGAAAATGTTACAGAAACGCAAAGAATGTGTGAAGGGGTGCTGCAGTGGGTGAATATCAACATAACTGATAGGACGTTTACTTTTATTTACAGATTCTTTTTACGTTTATTTACTGAATCTATTCACTGTATGTATGTGTTTGTGTGTGTGTGTGTGTGTGTGTGTGTGTGTGTGTGTGTTGATGTTGGGATGTATTAGCTGTTCCTGAGATTGACTTTGATCCAGAAGAAAGCACTTATTGAAGATTTATTTAGTTGTTTGTTTGTTAATCTACCTATTAGTATTAGTTGTTTATTTGCTTGTTTTTATTTTTTTCCATTGTTTGTTTTCCTTTGGTTCTTCCTCTGAGGGACAAGGATTTATGTCTGCAGCCTGGAACCAACTCCAAATGGGCGTGGACATATCCAAATGGGTGTGGCTAGATCTAAACTCTAAATGGATATGTATAGCCATAAATTGGCATGGCTAGCTCTAAATGGATAAGGCTAAGTCTAAATGGACAGGGATAGCTCCAAGTAGGCTTGGCTAGCTCTAAATGGGTTACATATGGGATTGGTTAGGATTAGGATTAGGGTTAGGGACAACAGCCCATAGAATCATCCACTACTGAGACGTGCTAACTCGTTCACATGTTAGCCCATTTGGAGCTAGCTTCACCCAAAATGAGTTGGTCCAACCTATTTTGAAGCTAGCCCCACTCATATAAACTAGCCCAACCCATTTGTAGCTGGATCTGGGCTGCAGAGGAACCCTACCACAAAGAGTTTGTTGTTCAAAGTGGGACCATTTTATGAAGCTAAGAACCTTTAAATATATAAAGAACCTCTGGAAGAACCATAACCATCACCCTAGTAATTTTATTGCTGATGTTGGTTGATTCACCTCTTTTGACTTCTTGAGTCTTCAGTCTTCTTTAATTTAATTTCGTTCTTGACACTTGCCAGGTTTGTGGCTGGAATTGTGGTTTAGGATGTTACTGTACCTCAGAAGAGAAGGATGAGGAGAATCATGAGCTGGATCATGAAGGCAGAAAGGCATCGTGTCATGTGACATGATATTTTGTTCCTCAGGATGCTGTCATATCACATCAGCTAACAGAAGCCTGGATGTCTCTGTGTGTTTGAGGACAGCAGTAGAAAACTCTGCACAGGATGATTTACTGAGAGAAGAACAGCAGGAGACAAGCTGAATAATCTCGCTCTGGACTTCAGTCAGAACAAGACAGCTAGAGTAAACTCTGACACTGGAGACTCCTTCCATCTTCCATAAATATTAAATAAACATCTCCTTACAGAAAATCTATCACATCAACAATTACACACCATTTATCTAATCCCTAGTCCACAGTACATGTCGCTGCAGATGTGCTGTTACTATAGTAACAAAATTAAATTGAGAAAGATGAAGAAATATGACAGACTGTAATAAAAAAAAAAGAACGCAAATGTGAATACTCCTTTAATGAAATGTCGCTCATATTTACTATTAGGAAGGAACATGTCGTAACGGAGGTGCAGAGGATCATGGGGGATTGTGCTGCAGTAGCCCACTCATTACAAGCCGGGAAAAGTGTATGTGTGTGTGTGTGTGTGTGTGTGTGTGTGTGTGTGTGTGTAAAGTATGCTGCACTCTCAGTTTATTTTAAATTCCAGTTGGCAAATGTATGTAAAGAGAAACACAGGCAGTGGAAGGATTTCACAATTAGAACACAGAACGGGAAAAAATGCAGCACAAGCAAGAGGAAATTAATGCTGTAGGAAAACCAGCATGTAAAAACAAGGTGGAGAAAAAAGAACAAGAACATTGCAGGGAAAAAAGCAGGAGGGGAAAGAGGAAGTAGGAAATAATGGCTGGAGTAACAAAAATGAAATCAATTGAAATGAAATGAAATCAATTGAAATGAAATAAAATAAAATAAAATAATAAAATAAAATAAAATAAAATAAAATAAAATAAAATAAAATAAAATAAAATAAATAAAATAAAATAAATAAAATAAAATAAAATAAAATAAAATAAAATAAAATAAAATAAAACTAAATAAAATAAAATAAAATAAAATAAAATAAAATAAAATAAAATAAAATAAAATAGCAGGAGGGGAAAGAGGGAGCAGGAAATAACAGCCAGATTAACAAAAATAAAATAAAATAAAATATTATTATATCTCTAAATTGTCCGTAGTGTGTGATTGCGTAAGTGAATGAGAGTGTGTGTGTGCCCTGTGATGGGTTGGCACTCCGTCCAGGGTGTATCCTGCCTTGATGCCCGATGACGCCTGAGATCCCCGTGACCAGAGAATAGATTGGATAAGCGGTAGACAATGAATGAATGAAAATATTATTATGTATTATTTGTAAAATTAATATGTTTAAAATAAGTGTTTAAAATAAAATCATAACAATAAACTGCATAGAACAATGCATTGTAGATCAGGGTAAAATAAAAACTAATAAAAATAAAATGAAATAAAATAAGGGAAACAGCAAAACAACATAGCAGGGAACAGAATGTTATGGGGGGATAAAGAGAGAAACACACTAGTGAGTTATTGAGGATGTATTTATTTAAATATGCTGGACTAATGTGTAATATATTAAGAGTTTCTGTGTTTATAAATGAAGTGGAGTACATTTTTTAATTTTAGTGAGAGCAGTGATCTTCACGGCCTCTTGTGGAGCATTAGCTGAGTGATGTGCATAGGATGGATGGGTGTAGGGTGTAAAAATATTACATTTGTTGACGTAAATGAACCCAAGGTTTAATCGATATCTGATTTGAGAATTTGATGAAATTTGTCTTGTGAATGAACCTCCACGAACATCCGCTGCTGTCATATTCACATTAATGAAAGTAGCTGATGTTTTCCTTGTTGAAGCTGTCGTTCTTCCCCGGTGGAGAGTAGTCGGCCAATTAGAGAAATTTTCCCAATAATCAGTGAAGCAGTCATTAGTGTGATCTGATGTCAAATCCCTGTTGAAGAATGTGGCAGGAGTCTCACTTGGGAAGCTTCTCTTCTGGTATTGTGTGTGTGTGTGTGTGTGTGTGTGTGTGTGTGTGTGTGTGTGTGTGTGTGTGTGTGTGTGTGTTACCCATACCAGCATTTATGGTGCTAAATTTAGCTCACTCGGCCTGATGGTGAAAACTGGGTGAACCGAATCACAAACATGTTTAGCTGCTGCAGGGAGGAAATGGATTACGTTGCTGCTCTTGCACATCATTTAAATTCCCCCCAAAAAATGGAAAAAAAAGCTTCTTTTTTTTGAGATCCTGCCCATACCAAGGCTCATGGGCATGTCAGTTCTCCATAATTTCATTTCAGAATTGATCTTTGGTATTGAGTCAATGCCATTTGGCATTGAGTATAATTTTTTACCAGTCCATTAATGTTCAAAAAAATCCATCCATTGAGAATTAAAGAAGGTCACGTGCTTCCATATGATTCCACATGACTGCATTTGACTGTTCTGTAGGTTGTTTTTTAGGTTGTGTAATATTAGACACAAAATAATTATTTTGCAGATTTATTATAGTTACGTACTTGGAAATTTGTAGCCTACGAATGCCTGTGAACTGGATTGAAGTATAATATTTGTCTTTAAACAAAAACTTCACTACATTTCTATTTTTTAAGGTTATATTGTTAGTGCAGTTTAATTTTGATCTTCAGCAAAGCCAAACACAAATGATGTATCTAGCTATTTGAAAAGTAAGTACAATGTCCAAACTAATAAATATATGCATATAAATATATATTTAAAGACATCGTTTTATATATATAAAGATCTCTATTTTTTTCCGGAACCAATTTGAGAACCTTGCACTAGTTTGTCCAAACCTCAAGTGTATACAGAAAGATAATATACACTATATTGCTAAAAGTTTTGGGACACCCCTCCAAATCATTGAATTCAGGTGTTGTTTTTCAGGAGTTGGTCTTGGCCCCTTAGTTCCAGTGAAAGAAACTCTTAATGCTTCAGCATGCCAATATATTTTGGACAATTTCATGGAGTAACTTAACTGGAGTCCTGACCTAAACCGATAGAAAACTTTTGGGATGAATTAGTGCGGAGACTGTGAGCCATTCCAAAACTGGCACGTTTGCCTTTACATGCACATGAACTTAATATGGAGTTGGCCCGCCCTCTGAAGGTCTAGCAGCTACAACTTTTCTGGGAAGGCTTTCCACATGGTTTAGGAGTGTGTTTATGGGAATTTTTGACCATTAATCTAGAAGCACATTTGTGAGGTCAGGCACTGATGTTGGATGAGAAGGCCTAGCTCTCAGTCTCCGCTCTAATTCATCCCGAAGGTGTTCTGTCAGGTTGAGGTCAGGACTGTGTGAAGTTCCTCCACACCAAACTCGCTCATCCATGTCTTTATGGACCTTGCTTTGTGTACTGGTGTGCAGTCATGTTGGAACATCCCCAAACTGTTCCCAGAAAATTGTCCAAAATGTCTTGGTATGAAGCATTAAGAGTGCCTTTCACTGGAACTAAGGGGCCAAGCCCAACCACTAAAAAAAGCACTTGAATTCATTGATTTGGTGGGGTGTCCCAAAACCTTTGGCAATATAGTGTATAATAGAGTTCATGTATCTGTTCTTATGTAAACAGATTAACATGCCTACACAGTGAGGTGTCAGTTTATTGATGGGTTGGTGATTGATAGATTTTTCTCAAATCATACATTTTTAAGCTGAGAACACTTTGCTCTTTTACACACGCAGGCTGTGAACACGTATAGCATGCAAATGAGGATGGTTTTGCCCTTGTCATGAGGGCAGGGGTGGCATCTGTTCTAACATGGTGGATGTGGGAATGATCACGTGATTCTCCAAAGAGCACCTAGAGCACACTGTCATAGAATTCTAATTAATTATATATAATTAAGGCTAATTCGGTGTACATTTTCCTAATTCTCATATTTTATGTACAAATCTGTCAAAAAACATGTACTTCAAGTTTGAGGTTAAGGTTGCAGCAAAATAATATAAGCAACATGACATTTATTTGAATGAAACCTGTCATAATAAATGATTTTTGTTTGTGTACATTAAGCTTCTTGAGCAAAACTAGCTGTCTAGTTCACATGGGAATTTACATCTACAACCAACGCTTTTTGCAGAGATTTCAGCAGGAACGCTTTGCATAGTTATTCGATTTTATCTTATTATAAATGAATAAAATCACAAGCTAGATTTTATTTTTCACATATTCTACTACACAGTCTTCTTAGTAAAAGATATTGGACTTAATTAATTAGCTAGACAGTATTTTTGCAGCTTTTTTGTTGTTATAGGAATGTTAATTAAAATTGTGAGTGATAATGTAATTGTAAACCAAATTTTTATTATAGTAGATGTTTTTTTTTTTTTTAAAAGAATGCCAAGAAATACACTTTTGCATCCCAGTCCCGCATCTTGTCTCATACATTTTTCAAGCTCGAGGGATAAGATGCTGGAATACTAAAACTAAAACAGAGAGAGACAGTTTGATCCCTCAGGCTGTGACTGTGCTTTAATAACACGCTGCGCAAATCACTTTAGAGCTAATGCTAACCTTATACTGCTACACTCCAGCACCACACTTTTAATAACTATTATTATTCACACTCCAGTGTGATTATTCTCAGCAGTTCAGTAAGCTAATGGCTCTGCCTCATGTACATTCAATGGAACTGTGTGAGTCACTGATGTACCTTATACAGTTCTGTGCAAAAGTTTTCACCCCTCACTGCTTGCAGGTGGAAAAAAAGGAAATTGTGTGACTGTGCCACAAAGCGTACAGAAAGGTATATAAAATGCTTTGAAAAGTACATAGAGAATGGGGTTAAAAGTTTTGGCTCCCTTCAGCTTTGGGGTACAGCTTTGCAGTACAAATGGGAACATCCGAAAACAGCTAAGATGATACAAAAGAGTTTTTTGTATGAACTCATTTTACAGAATTTGATTTGCTTATTTATTAAGTCTATAAGCTTTTGGACACTTTACAGGAGTAAAATTACTGATCATACAGATCTGTTTGATTCTGGCAATGTACTGGCACCCCTCTACCCCATCTGTCTATGGAAAAGGTCACCATTTTACAAATATTCATTTGGTAGTGGACCATACTTTTTTGTATGTGTGAATCAATCCAAAAAATATCAAGGCTCAGAAGAATCTCCAGGAAAATCTGTACACAGTGCAATATTTGTCTCCGTCCATGCCAAATTGATCCCGTTGCAACCCAAAGATCCAAGATGTCCCAAACAGCCTGACAGCTTGAATCGCATCCAGCTGAACACCAGAGAATGTCTGCTGTAAACTGAAGCATATGTCCGATCTAAAGCACACAGCTTTGGAGGCACTTGTCAGCCGGTTTTGAGCGAACGTGGCACAGAGATATATTTGCCTCCACATTTGTTTAGTGGTGTAAGAAAGACAAGTTTGAGCTTCCTCTTTTTCGAGGGCAGTCATTGTTCTCAGAGAAAGATACAGCCATGAAAACAAGAAAGGAGAAAGAAAGAGGGAGCAGAGAGGTACAGGGGAGAGAGACAGAATGGAAGTATGATGGAGGGAGAGAAAGAGAGGTTGAGAAATGACATGAGGGGGAATTGTAAGTATGGATTAGAGCAACAGAGAGATGGAAGAAGTGGGAAGGATGAGGAAGGGTAAATTGCAAGAAACAGCAAAAAAAGAGAGACAGAGAGAAAGAGAGAGAGTGAGAGAGATGAGGGTAAGTAAACTTGAAGGAAATTGTAAGTGTGGGCAAGAATGAGAGAGAGAGAGAGAGAGAGAGAGAGAGAGAGAGAGCGAGAGAGAGAGAGAGAGAGAGAGAGAGAGTGAGAGAGAGAGCGAGAGAGAGAGAGAGAGAGAGAGAGAGAGAGAGAGAGACAGAGACAGAGCGGGACTAAAGGAGGGAGGGGTATATGGTGAGGGACAACAAGAGAGGCTGGGATGGAGAGAGAGAGAGATGTATAATGTGAGTGTGAGCAAGAGAAAAGGCAACAGAGGAAGAAAGAGAGACTGAAAAGGACCACGTAGGAGAGAAAAAGAAGGAGATGGTGCAAATGCGATGCTATAGGTGCCCTCTAATCATAAGCAAGCACAGATCTCACCGTCACTGATTAATGGGACACAGCGGGACGGACAGAGAAATACGACGGGACAAAAAGAGAAAGAGAGAGAGAGAGAGAGAGAGAGAGAGAGAGAGAGTGTGAAAGCATCCACATGACAGTACGGACGGAGCAAGTCTCAGCACAGAGGTAACCCACGAGACGAAGGTGATTGTTGGAATTAGAGCAGGAATAACGACGTTGTTGCAGATGCTGATTCACACATCAAGGACAATGTTGGTAAAGTTCATGCTTTGTGTGTGTGTGTGTGTGTGTGTGTGTGTGTGTGTGTGTGTGTGTGTGTGTGTTTGTGCGTGCATGCGTGCGTGCATACATGCGTGTGTGTGCGTGCGTGTGCATTTTCTATGACTGTTAAATCAGTGTTAAAGAAATTATTCATCCAGAAATGGAATGTAAACCAGTTATATCAAATGCACTTTGGTTTGTTTAGATTCGTGCTGGAGCTTCAAAGCTAATGTTGCTAACAAGTACTGATGCTGGTGCCCAGTGACACCAAACAAAGTGTTTGAGACACTGAAGAACTCTACAAAGCTGATCTGTGGAAACGTAACACCTTTTGAGTACACCATGCTAAATTGGAGGCTGTACAGTCCTTCTACTTGTTGGCTACAATAGCGTTAGATTCTAGACAACAAACATGCTTTGGCTACATCTGTGGAAACGGATTAAATTTTATTTTCTGACAAGATTTCAAACTGGATGCAACAGCTCATCCACTGCTTTGGAGTACAAACAGTTGACAAATATAAAGTGTACAATGTTATTTTAAACTAAGACATGGACTTTTAGATGTAGATGGAGTGTAATGCAAGCATGTTATGGTAGAGGTCAGGTAACTGGTTGAAGAAGGGACTGCATGTTGACTGGTACCACACAGGCACTCACATGCTCAACCGCACCTGGAGTATCCAATCCACCTATTGACTGTTTTATCGGAAATGCAGAGGAAACCCAAATAGACACTGGGAGAACATACGGAAGTTTGCACTGGCAGTAACCTGAGCTCAGCATCAAACCTAGGGCTGTGAGGCTGCACTACCATGATGCCCTTGGGACTTTAATAAACAACAAAACTAGAGTTACTCAGACACAGGATAATCTAGCGAACACAATAAGTCTTTAACCATATAACAGTTTCTAATATCTTAAATATTTCTAATCAGGGTGGTGATCCTAATTAGATGGTGGATTAGGATGGTAACCTTGCTGCATCATAACTCCACACTCCTTAGTTTGATCCTGAGCTCAGGTTACTGATGTTTCACATGTTCTCCCATCTGGTTTGTGGACTTCCTCCAGGTTCTCCAGTTTCACCCACTTTTTTAAATGATGCAGGATGGTGGATGGTAGACCCAAGGTGGGAATTAGCATGTGAATTTGAATATGTGATGGTCTAGCATCTCATCCAGGGTGTATTCTCCCACATTGTCCCTAGTGTTCGCTGGACTGGCTATAGATCCACCACAGCTCTGCCCAGGATAAAGGCAATCAAAACAATCATTTCCCAAGGGTTAAGCATTGACATGGTCAAAGGTATACTATATGCCAACTTTTCAAAGCCCTGCTACAAAGCAAGGGCAGTAAGCGTAGCATGTCTTCAAAAAGGAACAGAAAGTTGGAAGCGGGAACAAGGTGCTTGGCAGCAGGTGAATTTGGAAAAACAAGATACACATAATGGCATATGGCACTTTGGTGATTACAGAGCAACAACAGGTTATACTTCTACAGAAAAGCAGATCATCAGGACAGGACTGACAATCCAGAGAGCGGGGGAATTTTCAGGAGATACATACCCTGCATTTAGACTAGCAAGTGGCAAATCTCTGGTAATGGCGGTACTGGCAATGGCAAGGGCTACCACTGTAGCTTGTGGGTGTGGCCTGTCTGGTTTCTTTAAGAGATGGTAGTAGATTAAAAAAAGGAAATGGTATGTGTAATTTGACAGTTTTGACCTTTTGAACCACAACTTATACACCATTTGCTCTTAACTCTTTGCAGACTCTTCATGGTCAAGTGCTAATGAAAAAGTCATCTTCATAATAAACCAATCTGACCAGTCCATTCAAGAATTCAGCACCAGTGGTAGAAATTATGCTATGAGGTTTGCACCTGTACACATCTTCATAACTGTCCATTCATAGATTTATGATACACAATGTCTTTATTGCATTCATTTAGTCGTAAGTGAAAATAACAGCCTAAGAATCTCTAGCTGCATGTAAATCCCCAAAAGAGTTTTAATGATGATTGTCCATCTGCTGTAATGCAATGCTGATGTCGCTCCCCTCTTTATTTCGCACATTAATTGGTCTCACACAGAGAGCGATTTTCAGTGTGCGTAATTGCCTTTATGAGTCCGTGTTCTCACATTCCTGTCCATGTTGATCGCTGATTCTTCAATCCTGAGGGATTTGCTGCTGGCATAATATTTGGATGATTAAAAAATATAAAATAGATGAGTAATATGTAATAAGTTACAATGATGTGTACACTGGCATCATTTAGCATACAAGAAATTTTGTATGACCCACTTTTTAATGAATCTCCTTTCTTCCGTCTTACTATCACTCTTTAGGGAGACCTCATTATTGCTCTAGTATCTTCTTTTGGGTTAAATGGATCAAGTTAAATGCTCTTTACAGAAGTGGTGCTTTGATTTGCCACCTAATATTACTGCAAGTAAGTGAAAGCTCATAGACAGGAAGTAAGAGCAGAAATGCAAAGATATATAGAGGAACAAATACTGTAAGGTTTGCATGAGAATCAAAGGTAAAAGGAAGGCTGTACAAATTATTACATGTAGGGTTAAAGACACCTTTTAGCACTTAATTACATTTATATTGATATTGCTTGAAGCTTGAAAGCACAGAAGTGTGAAATAAATGAAAAGGCTCAGTGTTAAAGTTTCTGGTTTCTGGTTGCCTCGGTATCCAGGTAACATCTAACAGGTACCACAGCCGTCTCCATCTCCAGGAAAGGGATTATTCTTGCAGCTTGGATCGATGTATTACATGTGTAGTTAATTACCACATCAATGATGAATTCTTGATTCTGATTGGTCAGAGGGGGTTGATTAAATGTCTATAACAGCATAACATATAGTAACAGATAGTAATGCAGCTTCAAATGATGTTTATATTCATCTCGTATTCACAGGGACTTGATATGACAGATTTTCTAGATAAATAGGTTAAAAAATTATGTAGGAAGAACTTGTTACACTTTGTGGCTGCTATTAAAGGCATGAGGTGCTGCTTGATTGTGGGCGCCGCTTCTGAGTCATGCTCTTCCCTTTTTGCTCAACAGTTAATCGCCATTGTCATTAACAACGTCCCACTGTTTTGTCACATTGTCACTGCTATTGTGAACGCACAATAAATAAATCAAAGCTGCAGTTCAAAAAATCTTTTCTAACAAGCTTGTCATCATCCTTGACATAACACGCACTGACAGAGATTTCCAGAACGCTGCACATTGTTCATTGTAGGTTGTCAGGCATCCTCTCATATGGTACATGTTTGATTTCTTTATTTATTTATCTCCAAAATCCCAAAGCATCTGGATTTGGAAGCCATTTTACTTTATCATCCAGCTTGCAAAGCTAGAACATATTTTCGAGTCTGGACTAATTACTTATTCACTATTTCTATTTACAGTGTACGTTTTATTCAGCAGCAGTGCTGGTAAATCAAGCTAAATAAGAAGCATGGAAATAACTCTTAGCAATAAGAGCAGGAGTTATTTTCATGTAGCGGTTTGTGACCTTAAGGAGCAATGAGCAGCAGTGTGGAAGGCTGGAACGAATGAAGTAGAATCATTTCTAGTAATTCAATTTGATTTGACGTGATTTGATTCTCTGAGCCGATTTCAGCCAAGCGGTCTCAGGAGAACATTGTGGGAGAACCTGTGCCAGGTGGGAATTGGGGAGAGAGTTGTGTTAATCCAGCACGATGATGGATTGTTACATTATCGAAAACAATCATTGACGTCTTCAGGTTATGGCTGGGGGGATAGGAATAATTCACAGCCACGTGATGTCACTTTCTTTATTCTACTGGACATGCAACAATTATTCAGTAGTAAATCAGTTGCATCTTTAATTTTTGAAGCTTTTGTGAAGAATAAAACACTGGAGGTCATGCAGTTATTGAGTGATGCAGAGTTCATTTTACCACACAAAAGAGTTTATTCCTCATGCACCAGAGCGAATTGTGAAAATTATTTTTTTTTTATCTCTTAAAGCCAAGTGTCATTGGCTACATCAAAAACAAATCCATGATACGTCTGATTGGGTCCATTAATTTTTGTTAATCAGTACTCCGGTTTCCTCCCCCGGTCCAAAGACATGCATTGTAGGTTGATTGGCATCTCTAAATTGTCCATAGTGTGTGATTGCGTGAGTGAATGAGAGTGTGTGTGTGCCCTGCAATGGGTTGGCACTCCGTCCAGGGTGTATCCTGCCTTGATGCCCAATGCTCCCCGTGACCCGAGAATAGATCGGATAAGCGGTAGACAATGAATGAATGAGTACAGTAATGACATGCACTATGAGAATTTTGAGTGTTAAGGCAGAAATGAAACTGACCACCAAATGATTTCATCAATCATTTGGCTTGATGTATCTGTATTTAATCTTCCACTGACGATTTGCTGCAGCATTGATGATTTCCTGGTATAATACAATAAGACATATGCTTCTGAAACCTGCTCTGGTTATAAGTCTTCATCTGTTTTCTCAATGTTTCATTATGAATCTCTTCCCTCACTTAAGGGCTCTGTGGACTCCATTATTGTTAACGCTGCATAAAAAAAAAAAAAAATGCTTACTCCAATACATGCTGCTCTATGAGACCCAAAGTCCCAGAACTGCAGCATTGTTTATGGCAAAAAAAAAAACATCTCAGCTTTTGTGAGGTTGACGTTATGGAGGCACATGAACATATGATCATGAGCAGAAGAACTACAAAAAATACACAATACATTTCTGTACTAGTCTGAGAAATTGATAAGAAGGGATGATTTGTTTTTTGAATAAATAATAAAGTGTAATCGATGACAGATTGCTGTGTTCAGGAAGTAACTTTTTATGGACATTTCACAACATTAAAATTAACCATGTAATTCTTTAAAGAACTGAATTTGGTATTGTTGTGAAATTGTTGTGATATATGAGGAATAAAGCACTCCAGGAGGTGGTGTTATTGGAAAAACGATCCATTCTGTGGTGGTAATAATATTTCTGCTCATTTGGTGTTCATTGGTGAAATTAATCCAGTGGGTGACTGGGACTCGAAAATATACTGTCCATCTCACAGATGGTTGTTGTAGTGTTGCTGTGAATTACCCTGAACCTTCACACTGACCAGATTACAGTTCACACTCCAACAGATGGTCTCCTTCTTCACACAGCCAATTTGCTGAAATCTTTGTGAAATTGTGCTATAAATAAGAGCTTTGAAAGAGAGTTTTTTTTCTTCCACTTTGGCTGTGATTATTCCTTCTCAGTCTGGACAGATTCAGCTTGTCCCTGTGAAAGCTGCAACAGTTCCACTTGCCAGACATTTTATCCACAGTGAGGTGGAAGCCGTCCACAGCACAGAGGTGATGGATGAACATTTCATTCACTTTAACTAAAAAATGAACATTAAAGTAGACATTTAGATAAAAAAGTTACATTTTTTATCAGTCTATCCCTTAAACATTTTATGGAGAATCCTACAAAACAGTGTTTACTATCTCAAAATGGCTTTAATTAAAGCCTTATAGGAGGATAAGAGCATGTATCTATCCAAAGAACACTTGAGGAACCTTTGACAAACCCTTAAAAAACGGTTCTTCAATGCTTCTTTGGATAGTAGTGCTTTTAGCTTTCTTGAACACTGTTGTAGGTTCACCATAAAACCTCAGAAGGTTCATCAGATAGATCGCTACAACGCTCTTATGAACTAAAAAGAGAACCTTTATTTAAGAATCCATTACTTGATTCCTTTAGGGTTCTTTTGAGGAAATCTTGTGCTGACCCCTATCAGAAATGGATCTGTAAAGTACAATGCTTTTGGAATGATATGAACCCTTAAGTACTGATAAAATGCTAAAGAAGAAGCCTTCATTGTTCATTGATTGTTCATTTTGTCAAGAACTCTACAGCAAGGAATCCTTAAAGGTTTTTGGTTGTTCACCTGGGAACGCTTAAAGGTTTTGAGTAGAACCCTAATAAAACCTTTATCCTATGTTACCCTATGTTGGAAAACGGAGGCATTGGTGGCTCAGTGGTAGGTTTCTCGCCTATCATGCGAAAGGCCCGGGTTCGATTCCAGCCAATGCCTCAACCCCAACCACTGGATGCAGTGCCGGTCCCAAGCCCGGAAAAAATGGGAGGGTTGCGGCAGGAAGGGCATCCGGCGTAAAACCTGTGCCAAGTTGTTGTGCGGACCAGTCAGTCTGCTGTGGCGACCCCGAACAGGGAGCAGCCGAAAGCAACTTCTTCAGCCTATGTTGGAAAGCTAGAACCTTTTTTATTTAAACTCTCAAAGAACCATTAAAGAACCATATGCAGAACTCTATAGAACTCTATTTTTCTAATATGTCAGAAAGGATTTTAATACCAAGCCTTTTAGAAGCCTAACTAAATTTTAATAGAACCCTTAAAGAACCATTGACGATTCCTTAATTCTTTAACAGTAAACACGGTTTGGCGTTCCACAACGCTCTGTTTTAAGCCCACTATTTTTTATCCCTTTAAATTTGCTACATTGGGTGCAATTAAAATCTAAATTTGTTGTCGCTGTTATCCCAAATGCTATTACATAAATCCACATGAATTTTTGAACTCACCTGAACTTTTACTGCCCACCTATCTTTTTTTCTTTTTACAATGCTAAGTATTGCACTCTGAGTTTCACCCACATACAGATCCAACGAGAGTGTGTATGGGTTTATGTAAGGCTGTTATATAAGCAGAGTAAAGAAGAGTTGAAAACAGAGCAAAGCTGATGCCTTGCAGGGGAAGTGGACTATAATGTATGTGTGTGTGAAAGGAGATAGAAGCGCTGGTGCAGCAGAAATAAATTGGAAATGTCAGGAAATTTAAAAAGCATAGACTAGCAAATAGATCTGGTGTATGCCCCACCCAGTGCTGTATAAATTCTCTGTGCAATTAATGTATTTCCAGTAAAGTATGTACAATTATTTAGAATTAAAATAGTCATTTTATACTGTAATAATCAATGATCCATAAACTGGTAATGGAATGTGATCATTAATTAATTAATTGCATATAAACATGGGACATAAGAGTCATGTTAATGTTAAGTAATATTTAATATTTAGCACAACAACAAAAAAAATTATTATAACACATTCATTGTCCTAGTTTTGTTTTGTTTTTTTTGTTGATAAAAATGGTCATCTATCTATCTATCTATCTATCTATCTATCTATCTATCTATCTATCTATCTATCTATCTATCTATCTATCTATCTATCAATTCTTCCTTTTTAAAAATGTAGTTTTTCTTTCCAGATATAGACATTAGAAGGAATTACGATGAACTCTTTGACAGAAAATGTACACAACTTCTGTTAACCCTTTTCCATATAGTCAATAAATAATATATTAATATATTTAATGGCAAAACAGACTATTCATAATGTAATTCATAATTAATTAATGATCCTGCATATGCTTCGGCTTCCTTTCTCGTCCTGTAGGACGTTTCTGAAAGATTTCAGCTCGGAATATTTATAGACTTTAATGTAACAACAGGTTGAACTGTTATATTCAACGTGGAGCTCAGCGGCGCTTCGTAAGTGGATTACATTGGGGGGTGGTCATGCTGGATTCATCATATATGCGAATAATCTACGAAATATTATAAAAGAATTCTATCAAATGTAAATTTATAGAGTAATAAAAGCGCTTTTCTGTTGAATATACGTCTAAAAGGTATTTAAAATACGACATGTTTGCTAGACGTTCTCCCCGACTCCCCCTACAAGCGATGCGCAGTGGACTCGCCTAAGAGAAGGGAAGAGGAACAGAAAGTGAACTGGTCGGTGATAAATAAATAGCGGTATCGGTTTGGATACATAACATGATGGAGCTGCTATCAGATGAAACTTTATTTACAGCAACTTCTGGTGAGTTTTATGACCATATAAAGTTGTATGAAATAAATCAGATTTTAACATAAACTTTACATGTATTCACGCGGCTTTGTGCTTTGCAGAAGTTTAAATTAAGTTCTCAATATATTGTGTATGACTTTTCTAATTAAACTAGAATTAAATTGCCGGATATTTGTGGTCCTGTTGTGTTGCAGGCTCTGTATCAGTTATTTTGTATTTGTAGCCTTTATTACACACTATTACAGACTTTATTACTTTATTTACTTTACCAGGCTTATCCAGGTTTATAGTGACATCTGAGGCTCTGTATATTGTAGTTATATTACACACAGTTACTTTATTGGCAAAACAAACAAAGCAGAGCAACAAAGATTGTCTAAAACTAACTTGCTGTTGTTAACATTTTAAAACAAGTGGCCACATTTGCTTGAACGCAAATATATAATAACTTTATAACTCTTTAATGTATTGTATGTAATGTTTAATAATATTGAAATACATAATTATTAATAAATAAATACTTTTTAAATTAGTCAAGCCAACTCCAAGTGCAAACACTAAAACTCCATTTCCCACAATTGTTTATCCCCCATTATTTCCTGCTCACTTATATATTTAAACATATTGTAAAGCATCACTTCAAGCTTGTTACTCGTGACATTATCAAATCTTTATCTCAGAGTGCATGTTGTTCTGCTTTTGACCTTGACTGTTAAAGTTTGTGAGTTTGCTTTGCCTAGCTGGCTTGTTGTCAGCCTTGGAAAAAAAGGTTTATAATAAGCTATCAGTCTTTAACAGTTATTTCCCTGGGTTATTTCCAGTTTCCCTGAGGTATACATGTGACTGTACATATGTAAAATCCCTTTTTTATTCATCACACAATGAGAAACAGCTTCCAATGCAAAATAGAAGGATGATTATTAGCGTGGACAATTCTGGTAAAGCATATAAAACAATACTTTCCACACCAGTACAACGATATGGAGCACAATAAAGCATAATAACCATCACTTGAAATAAATCAACCCGAACACATCATCAATTTTGGCTTGTTTGTGTAATGAGTGCCAATACTTTTGAGTTGATTGTATGGCCAACGTTAGATATATTGCATAAAACATTCTCAGATCATAATGCGTTCACTGATGGAGGAATGTAGCTATAGTGTATATTTGGTGATTCATTGTAGTTTGCTGTTCATTAGTGAACTGTGTTAAGGTGACTTTACAGTCAAAAGCTTGAGTGTGTGTGTTTGTGTATGTGTGTGTGATAAACATAGTGGTGTGACCTCTTGCATCCTTGTCATTTTACACACATTTGCATAGGAGGTCTTGCTTAATTTTTTTTTGCTTTATACACACCTTTGTGACAACCAACAACTAAAAGTTCTCACAAAGTGCCACATAGCCAAAGCCAGCCAGAACATTGCCTTCTTGTTAGGGTTTTTCTAACAGTAAATGCTTGGTTTAGAAAGGTCAGAATGGGATGGAGTTGTGCTGGAATACAACAGGACACAGCTGACATTTAGCCCAGTGGTAGCAGAATAAAAAGGTAAAGGTTTTACACTGCATATCCATCTCCTGTGCTGTGGATCGGTATGGATCTCACGGTCCATTTATGGCCTGTCCAGAACTCCTGCAGGGGGAAACCAGTGAAGTATGTGATATTAGCTGAGGCATGTTGCTCAGGCCATATGCGCCTGCGGTCATTCTGTTGTACAGCCAACATTTTCATTTCCATTTGTTTGCTTGACACATGATTATTTTTATTATTTAATATTAAATGAAGTCTTGTAACTCACAATGTTTTCATCACTATTAATTTGGCCTTAATTTGGTGTCTATAATGTGAGGGAATGAAGCAGGATTATTAAATTCAGTTAAAAACCTTTGAGATGCCTTCCAATGAATTACACCTAACCTAAACATGTTAACACATTTTCACCACTCAGTAATTATATACCTTTTCTGGGCTTGCAAATGGCAACAGAGATGACCATATCTGTACAGATATGCTTAAATATACATGAATCGACCTTTCCTAGACTCCAAAGCAATGGATAATGAGCTGTAGCAATGATTTTGTTTTCTTGTATTACCTGTCTGTTGTCTGTAAGACAGCTTATCTAAAATGTGTATAAGCATAAGGGCATGTCATACCGCACCACCCTTTGACCTCCCTCTGATCTTTAGGGTGTCTGTGGAATTCCATTAAAGGCTGCAAAAGGAAGAAGCAAGTCGGAACAAGCCGCTTCTGAAAGCGAGCGAGCTCAAAGAAAGTCGAGAATCTTCGAATTCAAGGTCGAAATGGTGCTCCATTAAGATGCTACGCTTAACAATATCAAAATGCAACATTCTGCAACTTGTCTTCCGAGGCGCATCAACTTGAAAGAATTTGTTTTCTGCTTTCACAGTGAGAGCAGGGATGTTCTGACCAGTTCTAATAGCTCATGGATCATCAAGATCGATGTTCCAAGAGTTCCTGATGGAGTGCTGTACCCTAAACATTACTCCAGATCCTTCTAAAGTTGGTTTGGCCAATCCCAGGGCTTCCATTAATACATATTAAGAATACAAACCCTTGAACAACGGCCTTTGACTCTGGAGTAATGCACACTGCCTTTGACTCTGGATTAATGCACACTTGAGAAAAAAAAGGCACAAGCATGAGTGAAACTCTGCAACTCCCGGCACTGCAAGTGCAGGCTCCTTGTGACGTGGATCAGGATGGATCTGGCAGTGGACAAATTCCTACTTCCACAAGTCCATCCCTGCGGCGCAAGCGGTTTAAGATGCGCCGTATGAAGCATGTGCAGAGCGAGCCAGCAGAGGGCTTTAAAGAGTACCTGCAGCTTCCTTCCATTGAGATTACACCATCAAGTGATGAGGATGCGGTCGGCTCGGGCTCATCTACGCCGAGCACCTCGCCATACCGAAGACGTTCCCTCCTGAAGAAATGGCTCAGAGGAGGTGACAAAAAGGAGCAAAGCAGTGAAAGCAGGTCTGTATGACCAGGACACCCGCACCTCATTCCTCTGTCCTTCCCCACTACCCACGTTGAGTCCACTCTGTTGTAATCCTGTCTATATATGTGGCGACTTGATACAGAGTATCACAGAGTGTGGACAACTTTAAGGCCGAGTCCAAATGTCCAAAACTACAGTTTCAGTCAGGCATTGGTTAAACTACATTGGCAAAACTTGGCCTTTGTATCAGAACCCTATGGGATAAGGAAACAATAGGGTTTTACATGGAACCTTGATGGTTTACTTAGGACCACCATTTTCAATTGCCTAAACTGCACATGGGTTTGAAAATATTTACTTCAACTAAACCTACTGAACTCTCAAGGCGAGTTTGCCACAACTCCAGAAAAAAAAAACATAGCTATTCCACGTTACACCTTAAAGCCTTTTTTGTTAAATCCTGCAACCAAGGGTTCCAAGTAGAAGCTTTGTTTGGAAGGTAAGAACTCTTAATTATCCAGCAAACCGTTAAATAACCCTTGAAAAACCCTTTTTTCGTAACAGTGTATGTGTTAACTGTGTAGTACTCCAAATTACATATTATTTTCTTTAGATAAATTGTCTCAGTACTTCTCAGGTTCTTTAAGGGTTTGTTGGATAATTAAGGGTTGGATTCTTCATGAAATCTTTGGACCACCAGTTTCAGCATCACAGTTTTAGTTTTCAACTAAAAAACAACTAATAACAAATGGTAAGTGCAAACTAAGTCCTAAGCCCAGAAATTGTCCCTTTTTTAGTATGAAAGGGTAAAAACTGTACATTCTTTTTTTCCTTTGGTTCTTTGGTCTATTCTTCTCGAGGACCCCTTCAAGGTTTGATATAGAATCCTAGAACAAACTACTTTCCTTGCAGAAATGATTCCAAAACTGTAGAAGCAATTTTTGGAAGCTAAGATCTATTAGTCCTATTTGCAGCTTGCGTATATATTGGTGTATAATATGACTGATTATTGACACACACCAGAGATATAATTCAGTATGGACTCCACAACCATAACCTCAGCTTAGATACACATCCTGTTGTCCAGGTCTCACCCCAGCCGCAGTAGCGTCGCCATGTAGAACTTGTATAACCCCCCCGGCTGTTAGCTGCGTGGTGACATTCATAGCCCAGAATTCTGGATCTGGAACATCATCAAATATTCATCATCACACCAACTTCTGCTGAGCTTCAGCTTTAAATATAAAACACGAAGCCTCGGAAGTGTTCCCTGCTGGCGTGACCTCGTGGAAACCCGTTCTATAGCTGTGATATCAGGCACGGATGATTTACGTTGAGGTTTGGACCCGCCACGTTTCAGCTCCAGTTGGCTTGCGGGGATAAATGAATTGAAGCGTTGGGTGGAGATTGCAGCGGTGGTGCCGGTGGCTATAAATCAGCTTTTACTGTTTTGTGTCTCTCGGTGGATGAACCGGTGCTTTAGTGTTGGCGTTAACTTCCCTTTAATAGAATCTTCGTGTGATTTAGGGAAATTCCGCTTCCCAGTGGTGGACGTTTGTTTTCTGTGGTGTCATACCAGGGGACTGTGGGGAGTTTTATTCATTTTTCCAATTAAGCTGATTTACATATTTATTGTTTATCATTGTTCTGCACTCTCACTCTTTCTGCCTGAAATCACTGAGATATTGTAGTGGTGGAAGGGTTGATAGTAGCATTTTTTTAATTTAATAAGTAATTATTTATGATAATTAATTATTTACCACATCTGTTTAAGTTATTTATTTATTAAGTAATAAGTAAAATATATTAATTAATAAGTAATTCATTTTATTTGGCCTTTTGTTTGTTAATCGTTATATTCAACATTAGAAAATCTAGCGTTGTCATTTCTAACCAAATCAACTCGCCATCACTGCTGCTGTACTGCACTTGGCTCTGAGCTTCACAGTTTCACTGGTCACTGAGTGTCAGAGGGAAGTAGTGAGGGAACATCTGACACCTGCATGAACACACACACTTCAGACATGAAAGAAGATTCAGTGCTGATTGACTGTGTGTGTATGTGTGTGTTACAGCAGCCAGCAGAGCAGTTTACACAGCAGCCATGAGGACGACACCACACGCTACCTGAGCCCTAACGCCCGGGAAGACAGGTACTTACTGTCTTGTCTTGTGTGTGTGTGTGTGTGTGTGTGTGTGTGTGTGTGTGTGTGTGTAATAAGATGTGCTTTCTCTGTTTTTGATGGTTTGATGTTATAAAGTGTGTTTGGAAGGAGATTGAGGTGCCTTTCATTACACTATATAAAGAACTCAGACAGCTTTAGCATCTCCCGCAATATGGCACAGACACTCATTAAAAACAGTCAGCCGTGCGTGTGTGTGTGTGTCTGTGTGCGTCTGTGCGGAGCCAACAATAACATCGCTCAGAAGAAAGTCCTAGCAAGCAGAGAGATGATAGGAAAAAGCAAAAAAACACGAAACCCTAATTTAGGAACAGTAAACAGCTTTGATTTTTCTTCTTCTTCTTCTTCTTCCTGTATTCAGTACAATATTTAATTTGTCTCTCCTAAGCGAGAGTGCTGACAATGACTCCAGTTCCCACAATAGCCACAGCTGAGAGCATTTCAGTGTAATGAACTCTTGCTTGAATGGGGCTTTTATGTAGCGAGTGCAGAAATGAGTGATGAAACCAGTGAAATGTACCAGTGCTGTGCTGCTAAACATCGACACTCACAACGCTGCTTATCCAATCACATGACCAGACCAGAAACCAACTGGTGTGTCAAATAAATAAGAAAGACTTCCAGCACATTTTACTGCGCTTTATTTTCTCTCTCGACTGAACGTCCTGTTTACTGACACAGCAGCATGAAGCATCACACATTTCACCCAGGATCACGCAGAGTGTACATAATATTACTAATGTTGTGCATATGTGTGGAAAACACTACACACTGAATGGAGTGTACAATGTGTGTGTGTGTATGTGTGTGTGTTTCTGTCAAAAGTGCTGTAGTTGTTTGAAATGTCCATTAGATGGCACTAACACTTTAAGCTCTCCTGCACACTACACTAGATTTTAGACGTTGATCTAAATTTTCTACACACTCCCCTACACACTCCTCTACACACTCCTCTACACACTCCTCTACACACTCCTCTACACACTCCTCTACACACTCCCCTACACACTCCCCTACACACTCCCCTACACACTCCCCTACACACTCCCCTACACAATCATTTACACACTAATCTACACAATCATGTACACTCTAATCTACACAATCATTTACACACTAATCTACACAATCATTTATACACACCTCTACACACTAATCTACACAATCATGTACACTCTAATCTACACAATCATTTACACACTAATCTACACAATCATTTACACACTAATCTACACACTAATCTACACAATCATTTACACACTAATCTACACAATCATTTACACATTAATCTACACAATCATTTACACACTAATCTACACTTTAATCTACACAATAATTTACAAACTAATCTACACTCTAATCTACACAATCATTTACACAATAATCTGCACACTAATCTACAGAATCAATTAACCCTCTATTCTACACAATCATTTACACACTAATCTACGCAATCATTTACACTAACTACCTCTTTACACACTAATCTACACAATCATTTACACCCCTGCAATCTACACAATCATTACTCACTATTTATCTACACAATCATTTAACACTACACACTAAATCTACACATTTTCTATTGCACACTAATCTACACAATCATTTACACACTAATCTACACAATTACACACTAATCTGCACACTAATCTACAATCATTTACACACTAATCTCACACTAATCTAAATCTTTACACACTAATCTACACAATCATTTACACACTAATCTACACAATCACTTTACACACTAATCTACACATTTTTCACATCTACACAATCATTTACACACTATCACCTCTTACACACTCAATCTTTACACACTAATCTACACAATCATTTACACACTAATCTACTACACATCATTTACACACTAATCTACACAATCATTTACACACTAATCTACACACTTTACACACTTACACTACTAATCTACACAATCATTTACACACTAATCTACACACTAATCTACACAATCATTTACACACTAATCTACACAATCATTTACACACTAATCTACACACTAATCTACACAATCATTTACACACTAATTCTACACACTAATCTACACAATCATTTACACACTAATCTACACAATCTATTTACACACTAATCTACACACTAATCTACACAATCATTTACACACTAATCTCACACTAATCTACACAATCATTTACACACTAATCTACACAATCATTTACACACTAATCTGCACACTAATCTTTACAATATCTATTTTACACACTAATCTACACAATCATCATTACACACTAATCTACACAATCATTTACACACTAATCTACACACTAATCTACACAATCATTTACACAATCATTTACACACTAATCTACACAGTCATTTACACACTAATCTACACAATCATTTACACACTAATCTTCACACTAATCTACACAATCATTTACACACTAATCTACACAATCATTTACACACTAATCTCACACTAATCTACACAATCATTTACACACTAATCTACACAATCATTTACACACTAATCTACACACTAATCTACACAATCATTTACACACTAATCTACACACTCATTTACACACTAATCTACACAATCATTTACACACTAATCTACACAATCATTTACACACTAATCTACACAATCATTTACACACTAATCTACACAATCATTTACACACTAATCTACACACTAATCTACACAATCATTTACACACTAATCTACACAATCATTTACACACTAATCTACACACTAATCTACACAATCATTTACACACTAATCTACACACTAATCTACACACTCATTTACACACTAATCTACACAATCATTTACACACTAATCTACACAATCAATTTACACACTAATCTACACAATAATTTACACACTAATCTACACATCTAATCTACACAATCATTTACACACTAATCTACACAATCATTTACACACTAATCTACACAATCATTTACACACTAATCTGCACACTAATCTACACAATCATTTACACACTAATCTACACAATCATTTACAACTAATCTACACAATCATTTACACACTAATCTACACACTAATCTACACACTAATCTACACAATCATTTACACACTTTACACATCTACACACTTTACACACTAATCTACACAATCATTTACACACTAATCTACACAATCATTTACACACTAATCTACACTCTAATCTACACAATCATTTACACACTAATCTACACACTCATTTACACACTAATCTACACAATCATTTACACACTAATCTACACACTCATTTACACACTAATCTACACAATCATTTACACACTAATCTACAGAATCAATTAACCCTCTAATCTACACAATCATTTACACACTAATCTACACAATCATTTACACACTAATCTTACACACTAATCTACACACTAACACACTCATACACACTCATTTACACACTCATTTACACACTAATCTACACAATCATTTACACACTAATCTACACTCTAATCTACACCTAATCTACACTCTAATCTTACACAATCAATTTACACACTAATCTACACAATCGTTTACACACTAATCTGTACACTAATCTACACAATCATTTACACACTAATCTACACTCTAATCTACACAATCATTTACACTGTAATCTACACACTCATTTACAACTAATCTACACAATCATTTACACACTAATCTACACACTAATCTACACAATCATTTACACACTAATCTACACAATTATTTACACACTAATCTACACAATCATTTACACACTAATCTACACAATCATTTACACACTAATCTACACAATCATTTACACACTAATCTACACAATCATTTACACACTAATCTACACAATCATGTACACTCTAATCTACACAATCATGTACACTCTAATCTACACAATCATTTACACTAACTAATCTACACAATCATTTACACACTAATCTACACAATCATTTACACACTAATCTACACAATCATTTACACACTAATCTACACAATCATTTACACACTAATCTACACTCTAATCTACACAATCATTACACACTAATCTGCACACTAATCTACACAATCATTTACACACTAATCTGCACACTAATCTACACAATCATTTACACACTAATCTACACTCTAATCTACATAATCATTTACACTGTAATCTACACACTCATTTACAAACTAATCTACACAATCATTTACACACTAATCTACACACTAATCTACACAATCATTTACACACTAATCTACACAATCATTTACACACTAATCTACACAATCATTTACACACTAATCTAAACAATCATTTACACACTAATCTACACAATCATTTACACACTAATCTACAGAATCAATTAACCCTCTAATCTACACAATCATTTACACACTAATTTACACAATCATGTACACTCTAATCTACACAATCATGTACAGTCTAATCTACACAATCATGTACACTCTAATCTACACAATCATTTACACACTAATCTACACAATCATTTACACACTAATCTACACAATCATTTACACACTAATCTACACTCTAATTTACACACTAATCTACACAATCATTTACACACTAATCTACACAATCATTTACACACTAATCTACACACTCATTTACACACTAATCTACACACTCATTTACACACTAATCTACACAATCATTTACACACTAATCTACACTCTAATCTACACAATTATTTACACTGTAATCTACACACTCATTTACACACTAATCTGCACACTAATCTACACAATCATTTACACACTAATCTACACAATCATTTACACACTAATCTACACACTAATCTACACAATCATTTACACACTAATCTACACAATCATTTACACACTAATCTACACAATCATTTACACACTAATCTACACAATCATTTACACACTAATCTACACAATCAATCTACACAATCATTTACACACTAATCTACACAATCATTTACACACTAATCTACACAATCATTTACACACTAATCTACACAATCATTTACACACTAATCTACACAATCAATTACACCAACTCATTAATCTACACAATCATTTACACTCTAATCTACACAATCATTTACACACTAATCTGCACACTAATCTACAGAATCATTACACCCTAATCTACACAATCATTTACACACTAATCTACACACTAATCTACACAATCATTTACACACTAATCATTACACACTAATCTACACAATCATTTACACACTAATCTACACTAATCATTTACAGAATCAATTAACCCTCTAATCTACACAATCATTTACACACTAATCTACACACTAATCTACACAATCATTGTACACCCTAATCTACACAATCATTTACACACTAATCTACACACTAATCTACACAATCATTTACACACTAATCTACACACTAATCTACACAATCATTTACACACTAATCTACACACTCATTTACAAACTAATCTCACACAATCATTTACACACACTCTAATCTACACACTCATTACACTCTAATCTACACAATCATTTACACACTACCTTTACACACTAATCTACACTCTAATCTACACAATCATTTACACACTAATCTACACACTAATCTACACAATCATTTACACACTACCTCTTACACACTAATCTACACTCTAACCTACACAATCATTTACACACACTCTACACACTAATCTACACTCTAATCTACTCAATCATTTACACACTAACTCTACACAATCATTTACACACTACTCTAATACTACACTCTAATCTACACAATCATTTACACACTACTTTGCACACTAATCTACACAACTCACTTTTGCACACTAATCTACACAATAAATCTTACACAACTCACTACACTCTAATCTAACACAATCATTTACACACTACATCTACACACTAATCTACACACTAATCTACACTCTAATCTACACAATCATTTACACACTACTCTGCACACTAATCTACACAGTAATCTACCTCTAATCTACACAATCATTTGCACACTAATCTACACACTAATCTACACACTAATCTACCTCTAATCTACACAATCATTTACACACTAAACTACACTCGTAACCTACACAATCATTTACACACTCTACACTACTAAACTACACTCTAACCTACACAATCATTTACACACTAATCTACACTCTAACCTACACAATCATTTACACACTACTCTACACACTAAACTACACTCTAATCTACACAATCATTTACACACTAATCTACACTCTAATCTACACAATCATTTACACACTAATCTACACAATCATTTACACACACCTCTACATACTAATCTACACTGTAACCTACACAATCATTTACACACTACTCTGCACACTAATCTACACACTAATCTACACACTCATTTACACACTAATCTACACAATCATTTACACAATAATCTGCACACTAATCTTCAGAATCAATTAACCCTCTAATCTACACAATCATTTACACACTAATCTACACAATCATTTACACAATAATCTGCACACTAATCTTCAGAATCAATTAACCCTCTAATCTACACAATCATTTACACAGTGATCTACACAATCATTTACACAATAATCTCACACTAATCTACACAATTAACCTCTAATCTACACAACTACATTCTACACACTCATCTACACAATCATTTCACACTACTCTGCACACTAATCTACAAACTAATCTACTCTCTAATCTACACACTACTTTGCACACTAAACTACACTCTAACTACACAATCATTTACACACACCTCTACACACTAACTACTCCTAATCTACACACTACTTTGCACACTAAACTACACTCTAACCTACACAATCATTTACACACACCTCTACACACTAAACTACACTGTAACCTACACAATCATTTACACACTACTCTGCACACTAATCTACACACTAATCTACACTCTAACCTACACAATCATTTACACACACCTCTACACACTAAACTACACTGTAACCTACACAATCATTTACACACTACTCTGCACACTAATCTACAGAATCATTTACACACTAATCTACACTCTAATCTACACTCTAATCTACACACTAAACTACAATCTAACCTACACAATCATTTACACACGCCTCTACACACTAAACTACACTGTAACCTACACAATCATTTACACACTACTCTGCACACTAATCTACACTCTAATCTACACAATCATTTACACACACCTCTACACACTAATCTACACAATCATTTACACACTAATCTACACAATCATTTACACACTACTCTGCACACTAATCTACACTCTAATCTACACAATCATTTACACACACCTCTACACACTAATCTACACAATCATTTACACACTAATCTACACAATCATTTACACAATAATCTGCACACTAATCTTCAGAATCAATTAACCCTCTAATCTACACAATCATTTACACACTGATCTACACAATCATGTACACTCTAATCTACACAATCATTTACACACTAATCTACACACTAATCTACACAATCATTCACACAATCATTCACACAATCATTCACACAATCATTCACACAATCATTCACACAATCATTCACACAATCATTCACACACACCTCTACACACACCTCTACACACACCTCTACACACACCTCTACACACACCTCTACACACTAATCTACACACTAATCTACACACTAATCTACACACTAATCTACACACTAATCTACACACTAATCTACACACTAATCTACACAATCATGTACACAATCATGTACACAATCATGTACACAATCATGTACACAATCATGTACACAATCATGTACACAATCATGTACACTCTAATCTACACAATCATGTACACTCTAATCTACACAATCATGTACACTCTAATCTACACAATCATGTACACTCTAATCTACACAATCATTTACACACTAATCTACACAATCATTTACACACTACCCTGCACACTAATCTACACACTCATTTACACACTAATCTACCCCAACTAAAAATTTTACACACTAATCTACACAATCATTTACACACTACTCAAAACACAATCATTTACACACTAATCTACAAAACTCATTTACAAAATTTTTACCCTTTCACACTAATCTACACAATCATTTACACACTAATCTACACAATCATTTACACACTACCTGCACACTAATTTCTACACACTCATTTACACACTAATCTACACACTCATTTACACACTAATCTACACAATCATTTACACACTAATCTACACAATCATTTACACACTACCCTACACTAATCTACACACTCATTTACACACTATTACACACTAATCTACACACTAATCTACACACTAATCTACACACTAATCTACACACTAATCTACACACTAATCTACACACTCATTACACACTAATCTACACACTAATCTACACACTAATTACACACTAATCTACACACTCATTTACACACTAATCTACACACTTTTAAAATTTACACACTCATTTACACACTAATCTACACACTCATTTACACACTAATCTACAAAACTCATTTACACACTAATCTACACACTCATTTACACACTAATCTACACAATCATTTACACACTACCCTGCACACTAATCTACACACTCATTTACACACTAATCTAAAACACTCATTTACACACTAATCTACACACTATTTACACACTAATCTACACAATCATTTACACACTCCCCTGCACACTAATCTACACACTCATTTACACACTAATCTACACACTCATTACACACTAATCTACACAATCTTACACACTAATTACACTCTAATCTACACAATCATTTACACACTAATCTACACAATCATTTACACACTAATCTACACAATCATTTACACACTACCCTGCACACTAATCTACACACTCATTTACACACTAATCTACACACTCATTTACACATTTGAATTCTACACACTCATTTACACACTAATCTACACTCTAATCTACACAATCATTTACACACTAATCTACACAATCATTTACACACTACCCTGCACACTAATCTACACAATCATTTACACACTAATCTACACAATCATTTACACTCTAATCTGCACAATTATTTACACACACACACACACACACACACTTCTACACACTCTAATCTACACAATCATTTACACTCTAATCTACACAATTATTTACATACACTTCTACACACTACACAATCATTTACACACACCTCTACACACTAATCTACACAATCCTTTACACACTAATCTACACAGTCATTTACACACTAATCTACACAATCATTTACACACTAATCTACACACTAATCTACTGTCACATAACGCTGATCATGCCGGTTTAGATAGATCAGACCTCACGCAGGGATAGACGGCAGACAGGGGTTTATTGAAAATAAAGAACATGCATCCACGAGGACACAGACGAATAACATTCAGACGCGTTACATCCCAATGAGGACTAGCAAAGAAACCAAAGCACAAACCCCACTATAAATAGAGAACATAATTAAAGGACACATTAGGAACAGGTGAATCAAGACAGGAATGATTAGGAATAAGGCGGGGCTACAACAAGCACATGACATACGAAAACAACAATACAACACAATCCCTGCTGGAAACCCCCCCATTGGTCCGCATCGGACCTGCCACCCGTAACATCTACACAATCATTTACACACACTTCTACACACTAATCTCCACAATCATTTACACACACTTCTACACACTAATCTCCACAATCATTTACACACACCTCTACACACTAATCTCCACAATCATTTACACACACCTCTACACACTAATCTACACAATCATTTACACACACCTCTACACACTAATCTCCACAATCATTTACACACACCTCTACACACTAATCTACACAATCATTTACACAATCATGTACACTGTAATCTACACACTCTTCTACACAATCATTTACACACTAATCTATATCGCTATATATATAGCAGATTACACTCTCTGTCTGTCTGTCTGCTTCTTCGTCTCACTGTCTACCTGAGATTGTAGGGTAGTTATCTCGCTCTTGTTCAGTCCTGTCTCACTCTCACTATTTAGTCCTTCGCTCTCCGGTCGTCTGTCCATGCTCACCCGCCCATCCATCACACGTACTTCACTTCCTGTTTCTGCAGCTCTCTGCGTGTGCGACTGACAGTAGCCTGAGCACAGGTGGAGAGATGAGCTCCCCAAAGCTAGAGGAACTGGGTCAGAGAGAGAGCGCGTGAGAGAGAGAAAGAGAGGGAGGGAAAGGAGAGACGAGTGTTGGGTGATGAGGAGCTCCGGGTGTATTGTGTGTTGGGTTGGACATCATGGTGCAGAGCCGGGCTCTGGGCGGTCTCTTGTGCGTCTCTCCGGTCAGGCTGCGCTGTCACCCGCGAGTCTTTACACTCAGGAAAAGACTACAAATCCGCAGGGAGATGTGAGTACACTCGCCTCACGCTCATCTCGCACTCGTCTCGACCAGTCTTTTTATCTCCTGAGTTCTTCAGACAGCTCTGAATTTTCCATCTTGTGCGCAAACACATGAGGTATCACTGTTCGATTCTGGATACTGATTGGTCAGAAATTGAAATTGGTCACAGGGTCTTGTGTGTCTTGTGTGTAAACATTCATTTAGCGAAATTTGCTTTAAGGAGAAACGGGTGTATGGAAGGAGTCTCCATGGTCAGTTTAAATGTGAAACAAAGTAAATCCGCTTCCACATAACCAGCGCAAAAGAAAGTGTTAGTACGTATGGTTTTTCTCTTTTTTTTTTGTTATTGTTAGAATTATACGGTTGTGCTATAGCTATTGTGCTGTAGCTGAAGAACTTTATGCAAATTAGAGCACAAACGCGACCCTGCGGTGACCTCGATGTGTACCAGAGATGCAGCGGGAGAACCTGACACTCAGTGCTGTGCAGTCGAAGCCTGAAGAAGCTGAGATCCGTGATGAATAAGTCATGTGTGAGCTCGGCGACTTTATACAGCGTTTCAGGCACGTGTCAGTAGTTTAGCTTGAAATCTTGACTTAAAAAATTTAAATGAAAAATATCCACAATCTCCGAACACATGTATTCATGTTAACAGAGCGGCCATTCAGTGATCCTCAGGAATACAGAATGACACTGAATGGCTGGAGGAATATCAGACATTGGTGTGTTGAGTATACACTTAAGTTTTTAAAGTTTTATTGTAAATATCTTGAATGTTCCTCCTGGTTGTTTTTAGTTCTAAAACAAAAAATCCGTCATGAAGTTTGATAGTTCCAGAGAATAAACGCAGTTCCTGGTTTGACAACCGTGCGTCGCCATGACTCAAATCCAAAACATGATCGGTTTCTTCCTCGTCCCTGTGTTCACCACTTTAACGATCCCGCGCTTTAATTAATGTGAATTTTTTTTTGTCAAACATGGCAGACAAACAGGATTCCAGATTCAAAATAGTGTGTGTGTGTGTGTGTGTGTGTGTGTGTGTGTAAAACTGCAGATGTAAGAAGATCTTTCTACTCATCAGCATTAGTTCAGGCTTCAGCACGTGCCACAGGAAAACTGCTCACACTGCACTCTTATAGTTCACCTGAACTTCTACATGACTAAGGAATGATTAATGGGTTTCACACACACATACACACACACACACACACACACACACACACACACACACACACTAAACTGAAAGCATGAATAGACTAATCTTCAGGTTCCACGCAGACCTCACAGAAAATGAGAATGATTCTGTCATATTAACAATTCGTATGTTTTCAAACATGATTTTGTTTGTTTTTGCACAAGGTTCATTTTTTATTTTTGTGTTTTCCAAGTAGCGATCAAACGCACACTCACTTGTGTGACCTGCAGAGAGAGTGACAACAGAGTGAGTGTGTGTGTGTGGGGTGTGGGCATACAGACACAGAGAGAAAGAGAGTCTCATATGCACTGAACGAGAAAGGAGATGGTTACAGGAGAAATATAGAGAGAATGCATAAGTGTGTGTGTGTGTGTGTGTGTGTGTGTGTGTGTGTGTGTGTGTGTAAAAGCTGCAGAAGTGTCCTGTTACATGGCCGATGGTTCATTGAAAAGCTGCAGACTGACGTTATCTAAGAGCAGTATCAGATCCTGCACCATCTCTCTCTCTCTCTCTCTCTCTCTCTCTCTCTCTCTCTATCTCACACACACACAAAAACACACACATACACATACAGACACACACACACACACACACACACACACACACACACACACACACACATTCCAAGCCACTCTGCATCACACAGCCTCAGTAAGTGACCTCTAACACTGCAAGCTTAATTCCTGTTCCTGACACCTCTCTGCGAAGGGGTGTGTGTGTGTGTGTGTGTGTGTGTGTGTGTGTGTGTGTGTGTGTGTGTGTAACTAGGCCACACACCCTGACTAATTTTCATCTTATGGTGTCTGTTGTGTTCTATAATTACTCATAGATAATTAGTTCACTGGTTGTTCACTTGGAAAAAAAAAGCTCCCTCAAGGGTTCTTCAGGCAGTTCCTCAGGTCAGTGGAGGCTCAATGATTAAAGCGCAAGGTTACTGATCAGAAGGTCAGAGGGTCAAGCCCGTAACCCTGTCTGCTCCAGGGAGCTGTATCATGGCTCAATCTGCATCCAATTTTTTAACAAGCTGTGATATGCGAAGGAAAAAAGCTTCCTGCTTCTTCTTCTTGAGTTGATGATTGATGCTTGATTGATGGCTGCTATTAATTTCACAGCTTTATGGTCTTATACTTTATAGTTTATGTGGCACCAGCTCAGCTCTTCCAGTTTCTTGTAAGCAGAAATGTGTTTATGTAACGTTGATGGAAGGAGTCTCCAGTGTCAGCGCTGTGTAATGGTCATAGTTACAGAGAAAAAAAATGAGAGGCTGGTGAGGGAACCATGGCTTGTAGCTGCTGGACAGAGAGAGAGAGAGAAAATCAGTAAAGGAGCTGTCCATTCAGCACCTCAGGGGACTGTTACTGCAACGTGTGTGTGTGTGTGTTTGTGTGTGTGCGTGAGTCAGTGTGCATGACATATCATTTTTGTCATTCTGAGATTTCCGACATTGTGATGTCACTATGTTCTACAAGGCTGCAGTATGCAAATGAGCTCATTGCTATATGCTAATTGTTACAGTGTGACAGAGCCAATTAATTGTTACGTGATAGATGCAGATTTTCCATGCAGAAGATATTGTTAACATGGACAAAATGTTTTCCTCATTAACGTTTGCCAAGGTTTGTGTGTTTGAAGGATCATTGCACATGTCCTTCTCTGAGATGGCTTTTCCGTAATACTGTTCAGCGCACTGTAAAAAAAAGTAAACTGAGTCGTTACTGTTGTATAATTATCCGAGCAGACATTAATATGTCAGGGTGGAGCCAGAGTCTTATTTATTTATGTATGTATGTATGTATGTATTTATTTATTTATAACCTTTTTATATTTCTGTTTTTTTCTGTTTTTTTGGCAGAAAAATGGTATTTATTTATTTATGTATTAATGTGTTTATTTATTTATTTATTTTATTCATTCATTCATTCATTGTCTGCCGCTTATCCGAACTATTCTCGGGTCACGGGGAGCCTGTGCCTATTTCAGGCGTCATTGGGCATCAAGGCAGGATACACCCTGGACGGAGTGCCAACCCATCACAGGGCACACACACACTCTCATTCACTCACGCAATCACACACTACGGACAATTTAGAGATGCCAATCAACCTACCATGCATGTCTTTGGACCGGGGGAGGAAACCGGAGTACCCGGAGGAAACCCCCGAGGCACGGGTAGAACATGCAAACTCCACACACACATGGTGGAGGCGGGAATCGAACCCCCAACCCTGGAGGTGTGAGGCAAAATGTGCTAACCACTAAGCCACCATGCCCCCCCTATTTATTTTATTATTTTTATTTATTTAAGATTATTTAAAATGAGCTTGTTTTTTATGCCCATCCATCCCAGAACAAGACACACCCACACGCTCTGAGCTCCTGCTTTAGCACTGATGCTTGCTGTGAGGTTCTCACCGTTCAGGAGTGTGTTTCATTGTGTTGCATTGTGTGGGGGAGTGTGTGTCACGTGCAGAGGGGACAGTGACTCAGCACATGCGCTGTATGTTGATGGGCATTCGAGCAAGAACATTAGGGAACACACATAGACACCCCACATACACACACAAACGTGCACGAGAGAATAGATGTGTTTCCCAGAGTATGCCGTTTATCCTGCTTTAAAGGATTAAAGGGCCAGCTGTTGGCCTGATTGAGCCTGTCACGTGAAAAAACACACACACACACACACACACACACACACACACACACACACACACACAAACACACACTGGTCCTATAGCAGTGGCAATTTTCTCAATGATCACAAATGGGCTCAGAGTCACTGCTGCACTGGAGACACACAAAGAGAGAAAGAGAGAGAGAGAGAGAGAGAGAGAATCTTAAGACTCTGATTCGTGTGATTGGCTCAGCAGCAGTCTGTGCAGAACAGAAGGGGGAGGGGCTTCTGTGAGACTGAGCATGCTCAGTCACCACCAGAGACCGGCGAGAGCGGCTCAGGCTTTTATCTGCAGTAGGACAGAGTGTGAGCTGGAGGGTGCTGCGTCTTGGTGAGTGTGTGCGTTTGTGTGTGTGTGTATTTGTGCTTGCTCTCTCCGGACCGAGCACAAACTCACGGAAGTCATCATGAACGAGTGATGCGCTAGTGGAGGCACCTTTATCCCGGGCTCCCTCGCTCTGGAGCGAGGACGAGCGAGCCGAGTGGAGAGACAATGCCACGGCTGTAGGACATAGCTTACTGCACTAATGAAAGGCTTCAAACTTGCCTGGTAAGATGCATACACCTTAAACCAGTAGACATAACCTGACATAACCTAGCATTACCTTTCATCACCTGGCATGGCCGAGAATTACTTAACCATAACCTGGAAGACTTGCTCAGCCTACAGCATCTCCTGTGGCATAACCTGTCATGACCTTTAACTGCTGGCCATAAATTAGAATTGTTATTTATATGCTGGCAGAAAGAGTAGAAGTTTCAAAAACATGGACTAGTGTGAAATAATCTTTGGCATAACTGTTATAACCTAACATAGAGCAGTATAACCTGAGGTACTCTAGTATAACCTCTCATAACCTGTCATAACATGGGATAGCTTAGCCTTACCTGACATAACCAATGATTAACATAGCATAACCTATTAGCCTAATTGGTAAATAAAGTTAGCTTAACTTGACGTAACAAGGTCAGACTTATCTAGTCAAACCAGTCATAACCTATTATAACCTATCATAGCTTGCTTAACCAAGCACAATCTGCCATAACCTATGACAGGTTTGGCATAATCTGACATAATCTGGTATATTTTAACATAACCTAGTATGTCAGTAAACCTTTCCTAACCTGTCATAATTTACTGATTTGTCAGAAATGAACACAATCAGGCATATGTTTTGAAAAGTGTTATAATTTATCGTAACGTTATAATGCACCCTAGTTATAGAACCTATTCTGACCAGTTGTAACAGTAATTTGCTATAACTCAGTGAACCAGTAATCAATCATATAACCTTAACTCTTCTAGCATAATCATAAAGACTATCATAACTTGACCTAATCAGGCACATCTTGTCATAACCTGTTATAACATATAATATCTTATTTTAGATTAATTTAGTATTGCCACAGCATAATCTGGCATACCTTGTCAAAAAAAAACCTTATCATATCCTGTTATAATCTAGCATGGCCTAACATAACCTTGGAGATTTTATCATAAACTCTAGCCTAATCTGGCATAACCTGTTATAACCTGTAATAACAGGTAATAGCATAATATAACACAGTATAATTTAGAATAATCTGTATTACATGATACATCCTTGACCTGTCTTTACCTAGCATATCTTGCCATAGAACCTAGCCTAATTTAGCATAACCAGTGATAACCTGCTATAACCTAGCATAATCTGTCATAACTTTATAAATCCCGGGAGCATTTACATAAACTAGGACATAAAACCATAATCTAGCGTAGCGTTCATGCACTGTCATAGTGTTTCCATAATCTCAGAAATTCCCAAACCTAGCATAACAGGTCATAATCTGTCATAGGCTTGGTTGAAACATTGCAACGTAGCATAACCTGATAAAGGCTAGCATGACCTAGCATTACCTCTGATACTGAAAGTCCACTAAATCCCTTAAACCCATTTCCTCTTTTCTATTTTGTTTTTGTTTCTGCTAGCACTGCAGTATCAGCTACTGTTGTGTGTGTGTGTGTGTGTGTGTGTGTGTGTGTGTGCGTCCTCCTGCCGGCTGGTGGATATTTTTAGTGTCAAGCTTTACCATGCCGCAGGAGGCGAGCATCATCGTTAGCAGTGTAGGAAGCAGCCGGTGACCTCCTGCCCTTCCTTTCTTCCTTCCTTCCTTCCTTTCTTCCTTCCTTCCATCCATCCTTCCTTTTCTACGTGTGTTCTTTTCATCCCTCTATCCATCCATCCATTCATCTTCTGGTTTTGAAGACTTGGCTCTGTTCATTCTTTCCCAGTCCATGAAGAGTGGATTTGTTTACAGTACACAAGCTTTAAGGCACCCTAGCAAGCATGCTTGACTAGCATGGCTAGCATTTAGCTCCGTAGTTATATAAGACTCTGCTCGATTTGTATAACGGACTGAATCCGCATTTGCATTTTTTGTCTGACTTATTTCTGACGGAGATTATAGTGAATCAGAGCCTTTTTTCGTGTTTCCGATGTTGGTCACAGGGTTATGTAATCTGGGTGTGAGAGGAGAATGATGATGCAGTTTTTATTCCTCCCAAATTAATATCTTGGTCATGCTGAGAGAAAATAGCTTAGCTTTTAACTCAAGTAGCTTCCATGGGTCGGTTTTGTCCGAATCTGTGATTTTTCTGATTCTAGTTGATGCACTTATCTTTATTCAAAGACCAGGATGCAGGATTTTGGGAAGCAAAATGTTAAGTCAGTCGTGGCAGTTTCCTGTGTGGACTAGCAACAGAATGCTAATGTGTTACGTTCAGTTGGAGTGTAACAGACTGTGAAATAAACTAAAAGGAAACTGGCAACATTGTCTACTCTCATAACCTGCTATACCATGTCATAATACATTATAGTAAACTGTCATAAGCCAGAATATTATGTCATTAACCTTTCCTATGTTACTGTCTCACATGTCATAATGCGTCATAAGCAACAAACTCTCCTAACCTAAATTCTAAGCCATAAAACTTTCTGTATCATGTTATAACCAAGAATATTGTAGCATGCATTCATAATACAGTAAGAAGAGGCTTAACCACGTATAATCTATTGTAACTTTGTTATAAAAACATATAAAAAATTATATTATGTTATAAAAAATACAGGAAAAGCTATCATAACCTGTTGTAGGCTAGTATACATCAGCAGAATGCAATGACCGTTCCTAGTTTTTCATAATCTAGCAGGATTTAACCTGGCCTAGAAATCCTGGGATTTGTTCATTTCTGTAATCCAAAACCTGGAATAATATAGTAGAGCATTACCTAGCACAAGGTAGCTCATTATAACCTGTTGTAATATGTTATAGTTCATCATAACCTGTTATTACCCAAGAAAGCTCATCATAACCTTTCATAACATGAGATAGCGTAGCATAACCTGTCATAACCCAAGGTAGCTCGTTATAACCTGTCATAAACTCAGATACCTTAGCATAACCAGTCATAAACTGACTTATTATAAAAGGTCATAACCTGAGACAACTCATCATAACCTGTCATGACCAAGTTAGCTCATTGTAACCTGTAGTAACCTGAGATATCTTATAACCAACCACAATCCGAGATAGCTCATTATAATCTTTCATAACCTCAAATACTGTAGCATAACCTGTCATAACCTAAGATAGCTAATCACAACCTTTCTTAACCTGAGATTATAACCTGCATTTTACAGTGTTATAATCTGTGATAGCTCATCATTGCCAGTCATAACTTCAGGTAACTCATCATAACCTGTCATCACATGATATAGCTGATCATAAATTGCCTTAACCTGGCATACCTCATCATAACCATTAACAACCTGAGCTATCTTATCATAACCTGTCATAATTTTGAATAGCTCATCACAACATAAATTAGCTCATTATAACCTAGCATAATCTTTTTAGCTCATCATAATCTGTCTTAATCTGTAAGTGACCGGCCATAACCTCAGATAGCTCATCATAAGCTGTCATAACTTGTTATAACCCAGCACAAACTGGAATAATTGGCCGTTATAATTTATCATAACCTGTCATCAGACAAATCCAGACATACTTTGACATACCTAGCCCGTCATAACCTGTTATTACCTAGCATAGCTTGCCATCATCTGACATACCCTGATCAAACAAAGCGATGACTCCATCCAGTTAGGACACTCTGACGGTTTATTGGATCATTAACGGTCAATTAATGAATAATTAATTACCAGGTACTTGGAAGCTGTATCATTTTTGCGTCGCGTTTAAGGGTCCTAACAGGAGAGCGTAGTGAGGAGGAATCTCTGCATTACGAGCACATAGAAGTGCAGTATGCAGTAAATCGGTGTGTGTGTGGGGGCGATGCCTTACTTCCCAGAACGAGCACCACTGCTGTTCTCCGATCGCATCCTGGAAGTAAATAGATTGAGTCACTGTCATGTTTGCTGCAGTGACGTATCAATGGTTTATTCTGTCCGATTTCCTTCAACCAGCAACACCAACAACGCATCGCAGACATGTCCTCAGCAATCAGTGCTAAGCACCATATTTACTTTTGACTGTATTGCTTCCCTTTTTCACACAGAGGACTTCGAGTAAACCATCGTTGAGTCCTGAAGTGAATCATTTACGAGCTACAGCGTTTGTTCAGGGAGCTCGGGACACTGGAGTTCATAAAAGATGCAGACTAATTGCCTCGTAAGAAATGAATTAAGCTGTCTGTAAAGGGGTACGACGAAGTGTCACGCAGCTAAAGGAAATAAATCAACAAGAGATTTGGCCCTGGTGTTTTTACTGAGATGTCGCCGTGACGGCACGTCCTGGTTCAAAGATCTTCCTGTCTCGGAAAACTCAGCATCTGTATATGGCTCCTTCCTGTTCTCCTGTTTTCTTCCACATCCCAGTTGGTAGATTAGTTAGACTGGTTGCAGTAATGTGGTCCAACTTGGCATATTGATGTTTAATTTCCAGACGTTTCTTGTGTCATTGTATAACTCTATATTTGAACAACAAGAAAAGCCACAGGTTCCTGCTCCTGGAGAACCCCTGGTCCTGCACCTGGTCATGTGATGTCTACAGAACAAGGAATTAATGTAGGTGGAAGGAAGGGAAGCTTGTGCTTTAAGCGAAAGATCATAGACACCTGAAGAGAAGGAGATGGAAGAGAATGAGAGGATAGAGGAGATGATGGTGTCTGGGGGAAGGAGGAGGGAGGAGGGGTGACCGCTAGTGCTGACGTCAAGGACTTCATTCATGAAAAGCATCAATAATGAGTACAGGGAGAATGCTGAGAGAGAGAGAGAGAGAGAGAGAAAGAGAGAGGGTTCCATAATGCATCTAATCAGATGGAGGGTGGAGATGGAAATCGTGAATCCATGAAGCAGAAGAAATGAGCAAGTTTGTGTGAGACAGCACAGCTCCTCCTCCTCCTCCTCCTCCTCCTCCTCCTCCCTCCATCACACCATCCTCCTTTTGCTGGATGAATGAAGCAGGGAGAATTTCTGCTCATGGCTTCCAGGTTTGTCCGCATCTCTCCATCTCCTCAATCTCAGCGTTTCTCAGCGTCTACATTAGCGTTTGTTTTTTCCCCCTCCTCTCTAGTGTGTCCGTGTCGCAGCATCTCCCCAGGGTCCACATTCGCGCCAAGAGCTGCATCGGTGCTCAGGCTGGGATTAGCATAGATTTCTGATCATGAGATACATTTTTCTTCTTCTTGTTGTTTAGGTAACATTAATATTTGCATTGGTGTGAACTGTAAGCTACCACTTTGTCAGAGGGTTTTAAAGTTGACGTGCTTTCTCTTTAGTTTGATAATATTGTTATTTTATTGCTGAAGTGACATCAGAAATCCTACAGCAGTCTTACTGAAAATTAGTCTCTCCTAGCTTTTATATGGATTTTTAAATTGCATTACGTTGTGATTTTTCCAAGCATTCACACATCTGGCTCTTTCTAAAGAAAAGCTGACCAAATTGAAATATATATAATCATAATTATATAGTCACTATATATAATCACTATTATATATTGTCATAATTCTGTTGTCTTTAATGATTCATTAATTTATTTCTATTCGTTATAAACGTCCCTGGTGCATGCGTATCGCTCGTCTTTGCTCGAAATTTGCCAACATTCCTGACAAAAACAGACTAAAAAATGGAAATTTACCACAGGAACATGTGCTGAACTGCGTAAATGTTTGGATTTAGATCTTATGTGTGTAAGCTACTTAATACAATTATTATATGATTTAATATGATTATTTTCTGACAAAAAAATAAAGACAGTGACATTATTATTGTTATTATTATTATTATTATTATTATTATTATTATTATTATTATTATTGATTTCTAAAAAAAAATCATATCCCAAACTTTAGGAAGCTTTTTACCTGTTGAAATTAGACAATTGTGAAATATTCATTTTTACTTTTTTCTAAGTATTTGATAATGAATCTTTTTCATTAGATATTGATTAATATATTTGGACTTTTAGTTATTATTTTTTATTTTATATTATTATTATTATTATAGCAGATGTTCAAGAAAATGTAGCTTCCAAAAATTTCATGTTTTTTCCTTGTGACTTTGATCTGATTTTTCTCTTTAATTTCTGTGGAAGTTGCTCTAAAAAATCTATAATTTATAATAAAAATATATATAATAATAATAATAATAAAAAACATTGTTTCAGTTTCAGTAAAATTCTTGTTTTATTGTTAAAAAATAATTTTTTTTTTAATTTAATTTATGTCTAAAGCAGTAATTCAGCAGTTTTTCAGGGTTTTTTCCCCCCAGACTGCTTACTCGTCCTTTCCGTCGTCCCTAACTGAGCTGCTAAAGCCGCCCTCTGATCTAACGTTACAGGAAGCTTGCGTTACCCTGATGAAGTTTAATCAAAGTGCACTATGTCTCACCGTCACCCGCGACTTGAGAGTGATACCCCACCATGAGGTTCTTTACCTAATAAATGAAGTGACGGAACCATCTAGATCACAACCTTTAACGCTGACACTGATTGCAGCGCAGGACCGTGTGTGTGTGTGTGTGTGTGTGTGTGTGTGTGTGTGAGAGAGAGAGAGAGAGAGACAGACAGAGAGAGAGAGAGTAGAGAGAGAGACAGAATGCATAAAGACAGAGAGAAAGTGAGTAGAAACACAGAGAGCGAGAGAGAGAGAGTTGAAACAGACAGACTGAGTGACAAAGAGAGGAGAAAGAGAGAGAGAGAGAGAGAGAGAGAGAGTAGAAACAGACAGACTGACTGAGAAAGAGAGGAGAAAAAGAGAGGAGAGAGAGAGAGTAGAAACAGGCAGACTGAGTGAGAAAAAGAGTAGAAAAAGAGAGCAGAGAGAGAGAGAGAGAGTAGAAACAGACAGACTGAGTGAGAAGGAGAGGAGAGAGAGAGTAGAAACAGACAGACTGAGAATGTGAGAAAGAGAGGAGAAAAAGAGAAAGAGAGAGAGCATAAAGATGAAGAGAAAGTGAGTAGAAACAGACAGACTGAGAGAGAGAGACAGAGAGGGATAGAGAGAGAGTAGAGCAGATAAAAGCATCAGGGTGTTTTTTTTTGTCCCATTCTGTTTACTTTTCCAGATGCTGCCACCATGTCTGTGTGCAGTCCATTAATATTTAAGACTGAAAATGCTCTCTGGAAGATGGACAGAACGAGCGAGGATGCTGAAGTGGACGAAGTGGAAGTCAAATATTTTCAAACCAAAACAACAACAACAACAACAACAAAAAAACAGATTTGCAGAAGTCATTAAAACTTCTCCATAGCCACCTTTATGTTGATAATTGCTGATTTTCATTAGCCACACCCACAAAACTCCATAAAAGGAAAAGCTGACAGAGAGCTTAAGATGACAGTGTAGTAGTCAGAGAGACAGCTTGTTTGATAGCTGATGAATTTGTTCATTCTCTGTGATTTATTTTATTTTATTTTATTGAGGTCGTCCCTGATTTTTATCCATGTTTTCTGAGCTCAGGATTTTTCTGTCAAGTCAGGGAGAAATTTCACCATGTGCTAAATGTCACGGTGAAGATGATGTGTAATGAGACACGTCTGCCTCTGAGAGAGAGAGTGAGAGAAAGAGAGAGAGTGAGAGAGTCTCATCCATTACACTGTGACTCTAATGTGTATCTTGTAGTGAACCGTGAGATCAAGTGAGCAAGGGAACATGGCAGAAACGTATTTTTACAGATTTTACCATTTTTCTCTTCTTTTCTGTCTTTCTCTCCGCCTGCCACAGCACTGCGAGTAACTCGACCCGGAGCACTCCCACTTGTTCCCCTGTCCTCCGTAAGCGCTCTCGTTCTCCGGTTCCTCCGAGTGCAGATGGAGAGAACATGGTGGAGAAGAGCTCAGATCACTCGTCTGATAAATCTCCCTCCACCCCCGAGCAGACCGTTCAGCGGCCTTACAGCCAGTCAGTGCACGCCACACGCACCGGGAACAAGAACTCCAAGGTGAGCAGTAACACATATACATACACACACAAGATACAAACATATACACACACAATACAAACCCACACACAATACAAGCGCAATATACTTACAAAATACACACATGCACACACACAATACAAATGCAATATACATACAAAATATACACACAATACACACACACACATTATACATACAATACACACACACAATATACACACATATGCACAATACACACACACAATATGTATACAATACAGACACACAATATACATACAAAATATATACACACATTATACACACAATACACACACAATATACACAATGCACAATACATACACACACACACACAATATATCATGCCTTCTCTCTCAAACACACACACACACACACACACACACACACACACACACACACACACACATAATGAACACACAGTTCAATCAGTGCAGTTGCTTTTAATTCTAAACAAAAATGAGACATTTAGGCTCTTTTTTTAGATAAAAAAAAATCTAATTATTGCTGCTATAATTAAAGAACCCAAAATACTTTTAAGAAAGGACGCATGCTTTTTTCCATAGTTAATTAACTCCTAATTGAGGTTAGTTTGATACTAAAGAAAAATCTGTCTGAGTCTCAGTGTCATCATCATCATCATCATCATCATCCACACACACACACACACACACACACACACACACACACACACACACTCACACACACACTTCCTGAATGTCTTTATCAGTTGTTTTCTACAGCAGTCCGTAAAAGCAAAACACATCAACAATCATGAACCCAGAACAGGAAGGGGCTGTCCTTACTGAACATCACAGGCTCGCTGCTGATTGGACAAGCTGTGATTAAATAGTTAAAAAAAAACAGTTGCACTTTTTCAGGAGTTAAGTCTTTCAGGCAATCAGCAATGAGGATGAGACGGTCAGTAAGGAGTTTACTCTGTTGTGTTTGTAGTTTTGTTTGTGTGTTTTGCACTTACATGCTGCTGTCATTTTCACTCTGCACAGCGTACAACATTTTCACTTTTCTTTTCCTAAATCCTTTGTTCTTTTTTTCTCACGCATGCTAGTCACACAAGAGACTGTCCAGAGTAAGCATCACACCTTTCTGCTTTTTTCTACACTTTGTGTCCGTGTGTGTCCGTGTGTGTGTGTGTGATGTGTTTGATGTTTGTCTCCTGCATCCTCACTCACTCCGTCCACACTGAGCTGCTTGTCTCCTCTATGTTAACCCTTTCCTGTTCTAAAAGACATAAAGTTCAGTGAATACAGTAATTAATAAATTAATAAAATAAAACTTAGTACATGTAATTACATTAAAATTTTATTAAATAATTTCAAAAATATTCTTTTTTTAAATTAGATTTTACAATATTAATATATTGTAAAACATGTGTAAAAATACATATACACTATATTGCCAAAAATTTTGGGACATCTGTCTTTACATGCACATTTGCAGCTATAACAGCTTCAACTCTTCTGGGAAGGTTTAGGAGTGTGTTTATGGGAATTTTTGACCATTCCTCTAGAAGCACATTTGTGAGGTCAGGCACTGATTTTGGGTGAGAAGGCCTGGCCTGCAGGCTCTGCTCAGATTCATCCCAAAGGTGTTCTGTCGGGTCGAGGTCAGGACTCTGTGCAGGCCAGTCAAGTTCCTCCACACCAAACTCACTCATCCATGTCTTTATGGACCTTGCTTTGTGCACTGGTGTTAAGTCATGTTGGAACAGGAAGGGGACATCCCCAAACTGTTCCCACAAAGTTAGGAGCATGAAATTGTCCAAAATGTCTTGGTACGCTGAAGCATTAAGAGTTCCTTTCACTGGAACTAAGGGTCCAAGCCAAACCCCTGAAAAACAACACCTGAATTCAATGACTTGGAGGGGTGTCCCAAAACCTTTGGCAATATAGTGTATTTTTATGTTTCCACATTTTAGGCATCATTTTTTAAATAAATAAATAAATAAATAAATAAATAAGTCATCCTCAGTTTGACGTTCTGTTTTGTGAACATCTGATTTTTATGAAAATTCTTTTTAATGAATGAGAATTCTTTTTAATGAATTTCTTTTTAATTTTCCGAGTGTCACGTCTAACTGTTCAGTAAAAGTATTATCAGGTCTTGAGGTCAAGATGCAGAACAATAATCAGATAATTCATTAAAAGATTAAATAAATTAAACTTAAATAATTATTAAAATATTTCCTTTCCTTTTAGAAGAATACAAGTATTATCTAATCTTTTTATGTGTGTGTGTATATATATATATATATATATATATGTATGTATGTACACACACACAACACACACAAAACTCCATAACAAGCCGTTAAAAAAATAAAGCTGTAACAGATGATAAAGAAGCAGAAACAAAATCATATCAAAATACACTTCAGGGTTTATTTACACTGCTACACTCTCTACATCAGAAATATCACCCTTTAGTGGCATCTTAATGGAGGAGCGATACACGTAATAACTTATTCATTAACCATTGCACATAATGATCATTAGATTGAACATCATTTACTTAAAAGAACTAATTACAGCTTATTACTATAACCTAACAGTTCTAACTGTGATTATTATGGCATATATATTTGTTAACAATTCTAATGATTCGTCTATTCGACATGAGAACATGAGAACAGCTCATTCATGAGAGTTAACAATTGCATGTTTGTGTGTTATTATATCCTCATTATTTTAAATCACCTTTTAAAAAGTCAAAATTATAAAATAACTTGTGATTAGTATAATTATGAGTCATGACGACTTGATCATAAATAATTTAATTGTTGGTTTATTTGGTGACTTAGAATTTTGAGGAATAGTAGTTATTGATCGTTTATTCATTAATAATATATTTTCATTTTGAAATCATGATTTGATATAATGTTACAATTATTATAACAAATGTAATTAATTCTGCATAGTTGCGCTTAATACGGCTTATGATTTTTTTTCACCTACTGAATGTGTGTGTAATGTGTATATTGTTATATAATAGAATATACATTTCTTCAGTAATAGCTGCATTGACTGTGTGTAAACAAACAAATAAGAAATGCATTGTTATTTCATTTAATTCAGTTATTACATGAATGGTTCTGATCCATTTTTCTCCTGAAGCTGTGTTGTCCTAACTCTCTTGAACCCGTCCTGCTCAGTCACTTTACAACACTGCCCTCTTTTGGTTGAAGCTGCACACATCTGCATCTATACCTGTGCTATAGACACATCTGGGGCCATTACACTGTTGCTCCTGTTACTGATGTGAACAGAAGAACACACAGGTATACATGCAGGTCTGAAGCATCACTGTGTCTTTTTGAGTGTAAACTCTGATGAATAATTCAGTCTGGATTTCTGTATGACCGCCACGTTTTGTTTCTCTTTCTGTTTTTCACCCCTATGGCGACTGACGAGCAGAAAAGTCAAAGCTGGTACAATGTAAGTCACAGATTGTTTCTGTTTACGTTACACCATTACAGTTTATTCTGTGGATGAGAAATCATATTTTTTCCATTTTGATTTTGTTATTTGGAAGCTTTAGAGGCCTTTTTTTTTTTTACCTGTTAGTGCATCAGATTTATTGTAAAATTCATTTCTAATACAAGACTGCGGCACTTTATAATAAATTGATAAATAATTGATAGAACCCTTACTTTGCTTTTTTCCCTCTTTTGTTAAATACTTTATTTGTTGAGAATTGTGCTGATCTTTACATGGTTCTTCAAACTTCAAGGAAAACTATTTTGAACTAAGAAATATTTGTGATTTTGCTCATTTTATTGACAGTTGGAAAAGCTCACTTGTACATGTAACAACATGTATTATGTTTTATGTATATTAATGTACTTGTTTTTATATAAATCTATCAACTGTATGAACAAATGAACAAAGAAATCATGGTCTATTTGGTCAAATATTTTGACTTCCAGTCTATACCATTCTTCAGTATCCTCCATGTTCTTAAGATGATTTTTTTACTGTTAAAAAAGCTCCATATAAATGTAACATATTCTAAAATATTATTCAGTATTAATTGCTTCTTTTACTATCCATACATACTGACTAACTCCCCAGTTATTTAACTATTTAATCAGTCATTACTCAGTAAATAAAGTCTGTTAGTCTCGGCAGGCTGGGTTGAACCCGGTGGTGAGCGGGATCTTCTGCTGGAACACTGAACAACAGTATAAAGCTCTATTTTCAAGGTTATATATGCTGTCTTTGTTTTGACACATGGTTAGAAAAAATCTGCAATATCAGAAAACAGAGGTTTCATTTAGCACTCTATTGGGTTGTTTGGTTCTAGGTAGAAAACGTTCCAAGTAGTACCACTAACTAGTAAGTGCTTGTGAAAGATTTTTCTCTACGAGTACATACCCCAGGTGGTGTTGCTCTCCAGATCCAGGAAAAACAGGCATTGCACTTCTTCAGTGCTAAGAGATTATATAGCAATTCAGGTTTTTAACTCATACTTATCTGAAAAAGATAATGCTGTTTTGAGACAAGGTTTCCCTCCGCCATGGTTTCCCTGTTCAAGACATCTGCACATCTACACCGTTTGTGTTTCAGAGAGAGGATTAAGCCATCCTGATTTTTTTGACCTCATAAAATCTGGACAATAGAGCCTTTAGAGCAGGTCAGCCATCCAAATGTGGATCCAGATTTAGTGGAATTGAGCATCGTGGGTCTGTTATCTCTGGGTCTCGAAGGCAGACGTTTGTGCTGAAGAATGTAAGCCATTTAAAGCCTTGTATTAATCTTGTAATTAGGGGGGGGAAAAGGACTTTATGAGCCCTGTTGAGAAAGGGTCACCAGATGAATAGCAGATTTCTTGTCTCCTTTAGGAATACAATAAAACTTTTTATTCCCCTTTATTTCCTAAAAGATTTTATTTCTGACTAGCAAGTCTTATACATGACTTTGAACATGCTGAACAAGGGATGGAAGAAGAAGAAAGAACGTGAGGGAAGGTAGTGATCCTCTTTTGTATGAACCTCTCCCAGAGCCTTTCCTCTTGAAGAAAGGTTCACTAGAGTTCATTCACCTTTGAGAGAGAGAGAGAGAGAGAGAGAGAGATGCAACTCTTTGGCATGAACCTCCCCCAGACTCTTTGTTCCCAGAGAAGGGTTCACTAGAGTTCATTCACCTTGTTGGGGAAGTGCAAGGGAGACGGTAATGTTCACATTCAGCAAGGAAATGGCTGATACCGTATTCTGACTGGGAGGACTACAAACTCTTTCACACAAGAGCCTGTGTGGGTGTGTGAGCAACCCTACAAGTCTAGACATTTAGGGTTGTTGTTCTCTGGACACTTTTGTCTGGTGTGGTATTACTGGGAAAAAACTGTAAGCAATTTGGTGGTGGCTTGGTCAGGGAGCTTGAGGAGGGTAAAGGAGCTGGATTGTGTTCAAACACAGTCTTTGTGAGTGCACGAGATGTTTATGTTCCTAAATGCTGCCGAAGAAAAGGAATTCCAGGAAAAACGGCCAGGATTCGGAAAGGGGGCTCCCACAAGGGGCGTCATCGTAAATCTCAATGCCCCCTCAAGGTTGGGGGGGAGGTGTGACAGTCCTGTAGCGTAGAACACACTTCTACACGTCGGCCCCTCCTCTTGATTCTCCTGCTTTTCTGATTGGCTCAAGGCTAGCCTCGTACACTTCCCCCTTTTATTCAGCACACAAACATTCTCCAACTTTCTCCTCCCCTCCTGCACTGTTGTTTTCTAGGAAACCTGCAAGAGCTCTGGGCAAAACTGTTGTTTTGCCTGTTTTTCCTGGTTCATTTGTGTGGGGAGCTCCAGTCCTATTTCTCAGCCTGCAGGAATCGTGCTCGACCTCGCCTCTTTTCAAGGAATTGTGCTTTGAGTTCGGAGGATTTCTGAAAAGTAACTTATTATCTACTCCTATAAATGTTCCTCCCTTTGACACATGATTGAAGCCATCACTGCCCAAAACTGTGCAGGACTTCTAAAGTTTATTCTTAGAGGGCTGCACCGCAACAAGCAAAGTTTAAACTGCTTTTCAAAGGATCAGTGGACAAATCACCAGATACTCTTTTTAAATTTGATGGGCTGAGATGCAGCGAACGAAAGAAATGGCAGCTGAAGACATCATTCAATATTTGGTAGAAAGTAGGATCTTCTGCATGCAGCAAAGAAATGTGATCACTTCTGCTTCTTCAGGCTTCTTGCCTGCTGCTTCTCACCTTTCGTGAAGATATTCCTGGTTATCTTCAGAAATCTCACCTATTCATTTTAGGAAAGGAAGAATTAAGAGGTGAGGAGTATTTTTGACTAAAGGGTGTGAAACACTTTAAAACAGGTTCTGGTGAAAGATCATTGTGGATTTATCTACTGGATTTCAACTGGGTTGTGTTGCGGTTTCCTGTGGTGGTCAAGAGAAGTGACGCTTCAGGACTTGATGCACAGGCTGGATGATGACAGATAGCATGTTACCAGAAGGTTGAAGAGGTTACCGAAGTTCATCTGAGAGCTACGCTGTACTCCAGTGCTTGAGCTTGGTCTCAACACACCAACTAGATAAACTGTCCTCCAGGAAGATAGATCTTTGACCTCCCTAAAGTAGCTGCCATCAATCAGCTGGATTAACCTCTGTAGTGGACGACTTTTGTGAACTTTTTTTATTTGAACTGACATAAATGGTCAGCATGGCAAGTGAGACAGATTTGCTATGCGACTGGGAGACAGTTCAGAACCCTGAAGGTCTTCAGTATTGTTGGACTTGGTGGGAATGGGAGTTTGAGAGAGTTCCAGCAGTAAGTGATCAGCGAGAAAACAAAAAGGTGGAGTTGTGATCTTTTATAGTAGTTTGTAAAAGTGTTCTGACCTGCTCAAGAAACTGATTTCGAGCAACCAAGGAACGTTTGGGTTACTGCAGAATTTCCATGCTCACAAAGCTTTACATTTGGTGAACCAGACTCATTATTTTTATGTCTGTAAGTTCTGTAAGTTCTGATATTTTGTAGTAGTTGGAGTAGAAGCATTCAAGAATTTACTTTGCATCAGCAAAGTACTGATTTTCCACTTACCTTCTTACTGATCTCCCAGATCTCCATGGATCTTCTGCAAAAAAAGTATTTTATCTTTGCTCAGTATTTTAACACTTGGGAAAGTAACTTAAGTCACCATATATGACAATTAGAGACTTTAAATAAGGCTTAGTTTATAAAAAAAAAAAAGAACTACAACAGGGTTATCATGTTCATACTGCTAAATATGTTATATACTGATTTTCATTACACTAGATAATTTTTATCTGGTGGATCATCTTAAGGCATTTTCCTGCAAAGCTTTTCCCCCATCACAGTGTCTTTCGTCCATCCCTCAGGTCTTAAGCCCCACGTATAAGCAACGCAATGAGGACTTCAGGAAACTCTTCAAGCAGCTACCTGACACTGAACGCCTCATTGTGGGTAAGTGGAAAAGCAGATCAGCATCAGGAGCAATGGCAATATTGGATCTGTATATTTTAAAGTTCATGGTATTGAGGTCTGAGGGCAAGATATTGAACATTGCTACTTCATTGGTTCATGGTCCCAAATTCTATCCTGAGCTCAGGTTATTGTTTGTGCAGAGGTTTGCATGTCCTCCCTGCATTTGAATGAGTTTCTGTCTCCCAAAAACACCCTGGTAAGTGGATTGTCAATTCTAAATCTCCCCAAGCTGTGAATGCATGTGAGTGCCTGGTGCCCTGCGGTGGCCTGTCATCACATCCAGGGTATAGCAGCCTTGTTTTTCTGGAATAGATTCTGGGTTCCACCACAGTATAACCAGGATAAAGTGTGTACTGAAGATGAATGAATGAAAAATCATGAATGCATCCTTGAAACTTTTAGAAAGGACCATAGCAGCTTCTTTGGTTTGTCCCTCTACCATACCACTTAAAGGTTCCAAGGTTTTTCCTTAAGAAAAATATGAACAGGTCCAAGTAGAGCTTCTGTTGCTAGTTAGAGCACACCAACTGTAGTTATGGAGCTTACAGCTAATAGCCACCAATCCAAATCGTTCAGATATTTTAAATGCCACATGCAATGAAGATCATGACTAGGACAATAAAACCAGAGAAACAAACTTATACAGATTATATTTTAACTTAACTGGCCCCTCTACATCAACCTCTGACCTCTGTCCTCTGACCTTTGCCCTGCCAGACTACTCCTGTGCCCTGCAGAGAGACATCCTCTTACAGGGTCGCCTCTACCTCTCTGAAAACTGGATTTGCTTCTACAGCAACATCTTCCGCTGGGAAACACTGGTGCTCATTTGATATTATAACTTCTTCTTCTCAGTTTTTCCTTGCACACTCCTCTGTATTTGTACTTGATGACACCTCATGAATAAACTCTGTGTTGGTGTAGCTGATGGTGCGTCTGAAGGACATCTGTTCAATGACTAAGGAGAAGACGGCGCGGCTCATCCCCAATGCCATCCAGCTTTGTACTGACAATGAGAAGGTGATCTCAAGTTCTGAGCAAACCTGACAGCACTGTTTTCTTTCTCCACCACTCTTTTCTGAAACATCATTTTCTTTCACAGCACTTTTTTACCTCATTTGGCGCGCGGGACCGGACCTACATGATGATGTTCCGTCTCTGGCAGAACGCTCTCCTGGACAAGGTTAGCCACATCCAGCTTGAAGTACAGAACTGTTTCCTTAATTCTCCAGAGAATTCTTTACATCATGAGTTTTTTCCTGTCTCTCTTTACTGAGTAGCCACTGTGCCCCAAAGAGCTGTGGCACTTTGTCCATCAGTGCTACGGGAACGAGCTGGGCTTGACAAGTGATGATGAGGATTACGTTCCTCCAGATGATGACTTTAACACCATGGGGTGAGTTTTGCCTCCTCCCACATCTATTAAAATGTACTGCGACTGTGCATACACATTTACTTTGGACATCGTTCACTATAGGTCGCTTATATCATAGCTTTCTGTTACATTTGTTTATCCTCAATTCATCCATCACTCTCGTATAAACCTAGAGATCTGGTTGATGATATAGTGTAGATGCAGTTGAGGCTTGTCAATAAAGTACAATCCTTCCATCCATCTATCCATAAAACAGTCCAACAATCCAATCATCTTTACTTCCATCCATCCATCCATCCATCCATCCATCCATCCATCCATCCATCCATCCATCCATCCATCAGTTCACCAAGTTCATTTGTCTATCTATCCATCAGTTCACCCATTTCAACATTTTTAAATCAAATTAACTATAAAATCCACACTTTATGCGCTTTTTATGATCCTTTATACACTAGTTCATTTTTCATTTGTCCAGTCTTTCCCAATCAGAAAAGAACGCAGTCATTATTCATAATTCCAAACTTGAAATGTTCTTAGCCGATCTCACCCACCCGTTATCATAACGTCTATATTAGAAAAACAAGACTCTCTTCACAGCCCATTGTTATATGCCTGAGAGTGTCGCTCTGTCTCCTCGAGCTGATAATCTTGACCTCCAGCTGTTGCCCCCCTCCCTGGTGCAGGTACTGTGAGGAGATCCCACCCGAGGAGAACGAGGCCCAGGACACGTGCACCAAATCCCCCGAGGTCAAAATGGACACAAGTCCACAGCTGCCCAAGAAATCCTTCACCAGCAATAACCTCCCTTCAACAGGCAGCGGCGAAACACCTGGCCACGTGAGAACCACACGTCTGATCAAGCAAATCGTGTACAATCCACTTCTGAGTTTACCACCAAGAACTTTTCAAGCAACATAAAAAAGAGCTGACAGCTGTTCTTGGCAGTGAATTTGTCAGTAAATAATAAATAACACTGCTTGATCTCTCTATCTAGTATGACGTTCCACCAGAGGAAGAGTTTTCTGGCTGTCTTCCTGATGAGCTCCTAAGTCTGCCTTTACCAGATAACAAGCTGTCCAAGCCAACTGGCCCAGCACCCTCACCATCGCTCGACTTCAACGACAACGAGGATCTTCCAACTGAGCTCAGCGATTCGTCAGAAACCCACGATGATGGTAAGCACATGCAGACGATCCAATAGTGTTCCCAGAGAAGGCTCTGTGTCCGACATATGCTAACCCAGGACTCAATGAAAGCTAGCAAGCAATTGCTAGTAAATATACAAGAGTTTGAAAAGGTTGATGGGGGATGGACTCAGGTATCCCATCACTCGCACCCTCTCTTCCCTCAGGAGAAGTCCAGGCCTTCCACGAAGACCTAAACGGTAAGCAGTACATCAACAAGGTGTACAAGTTCAGCGTGGACAAGCTGTACGATCTCCTCTTCACCGAGTCACAGTTCATGCGGGACTTCCTGAAGATACGCCGCTTCTCTGGTAAGCACATTTCATCCAAACCGTTCAGCAATGATGTTAATTAGAACACAGAACCCCAGGTCTGTTTTTTACATCTCGCTCTCTGACTCTATCCCCAGACGTGGTGTATCATCCATGGAAGAAGGCAGAGTTGGGAGACCAGAGCAGAGAGATCATGTACACCATCACCATCACCAACCCCTTGGCTCCAAAAACCGCTACAGTCACAGAGACTCAGGTAGCCTCTAGGATCACTTTACGTCTCTCTTGCTCAAAATCTGGTATTGTTGCTTTCTGGGATGATTCTGTTTTATAGTTAAAATAGAGGTTGGGCTTGGAATGACACTAGACAGCAATAGGGAAAGATTTTCCAGTTTAGTTAAGCATTTTTTAAAATCATGTCTTAATGGTTCACAAATTAGACTTAGATTGGAACTATATTCAATTTCTGTCTTTCATCCTAAATCTTTTTCCCACAGACTCTGTACAAAGCCAGCCAGGAGACCGAGTGTTACATTGTTGATGCCGAAGTGATCACTCATGATGTCCCTTATCATGACTACTTCTACACGCTCAACCGCTACATGCTCACCAGGGTGGCTAAGAACAAGTGCAGACTGAGGTGAGCCCTGAGAACCGAGACTAGAGAGACAAAAACTAGCACCCAAGACATAAAATATGTGCGTTTTGTCTCCTGCTGAAATGGTCAGCTGTGATGTCATCACAGGGAAACCCAGTCATCTTTCTTATCATGCCAGATTGCCCTCTAGTGGTCAAAACAGGGCATAACACAATCTAACCTTGCTTCATTTAAAATTCTAACACTGTGATTTCTTGTATAAACCTCATCCAGAAATTGAAATCAGTGCAAATGCTATAAAAATATAAAGTCCACATTTTAACCCCTAAACCACAACCTCGCTCTCAAATCCAGTCCTCAGTCCTGATTATAATCTTCAATTTTTAATCAAGGTATTCTTTCTTCTAAAAACCACACTTCAAACATATCTTATATATTATAAGTATCTAAAACTCACTCTTCAATCCTTACTCCTGACTTAATCTTCATTTAAAAGTAAAACCCCACATCAAAGTCATGGTTTAAAGCTAAATCTAAAACTCAGACCTCCAAAGCCTAAAGCTGGATTGTGTTGTGTTGTTTTTTGTTGTGTTGCTGCAGGGTTTCCACCGAGCTGCGCTACAGAAAACAGCCTTGGGGTCTCGTCAAGGGCTTTATCGAGAGAAACTTCTGGAGTGGCCTTGATGAATATTTCAGACATTTAGGTCAGTGGAGTTCAGATGTCTGCTGGAGTTCAGAGTCTGCTACTGTGAGCTAGTTGTTATTTTATTGTTTATGAAAAAAAAATTATATCTCCTTATATGGAGATTATATGGGAAGTGGGAAGAAGTCAGTTGATCAAGGGAAAGTTGATTATTTTTCTCTAACAGCACATCCTTTTTTAGAATTGATGAAACCTCATTTAATTTTTTAGAATTAAAATAGCTGAAATGTTTCTGTGTAGTTTCTGAGGTAAAGATTAGTGTTAGATTTACTTAGGTGCGATGGGATAGTAAGCCAAGTGTGTGTGTGTGTGTATGTATACAGAACTGGAGCTGAGTAAAGTAGAAGTCATTCTAAACGAACCCCACAGACCTTCTCCCAAAGCCAAAGCGACTCGCACATCCACAGTGAGGCGACACAGGAAACGGGCGGCAGCTCACTTGAGGCCACAGCACTTGGACGAGGAATTGAGTGCCGTCACCACGGCTGAGGACGATGAGGTCATCCAGCGCATCAAACATGTGCCAGGTTTGAAAACTTCATCTTCATCATCAAGGATGTGTGTTCTGTAACCGTGGTAATGCTGGACCACATGGTTACTGCCCTCGATTAATTAACTCATACTGTTAACATGACCTGATTCACAACCTGTAAAAGTGGAACACTGAGATATGAATCTTCACATGATTTCATGTTTAAATCGGGTTGAACAGGAAAGAAAATCATATAAATCAGTTAAAGTATGTAAAATCTGGCTGACACACACACACACACACACACCTTTGCCCAGATCACTATAACTCTATTCTGTAATAATGCACTAGCTTTTAAACAATAAATCTGTTGCACATATGACATTCTTTTGTCTGGAAAACACTCTAATCTTTGTCTGGTATGTTGCTTAGCAACCAAAGCTGTTGAACACTGGATTTTGTCCTATTGTTTTGGTCGCTAAAATAAAGAAGCCACACTAGATTAGAGATTATCAGAGCAAATCATCTTTAAGAAACTTTCTGGGTGATATTGTGTCTTGTTTTGGATGAAATCTTTTTATTTATTTTATTTAATTTTTTTTATTTACAAATTCTCTAATCTTTTTCATCACTTTCGTCCATTGTTTCCCATAATCCTCGTGGGCACAGGATCCACACAGACATGGCACTTCCCCGACCCGGCCGCCGGAGGTCTGGCGCTCTATGGCGTCTCCAAACTGCTGCTCATCATCAGCTTCATGTGAGTTTATCGCGAGGCACCATAAAGCCTTCGTGTTGTTTCTTCTAGTCATTTTTCATTTTGAGTTTTGTAGAAAGTAATAAATATGGATCATTTAGACAAAAGAATAAAGATCTTAGGGCGACAGAAGGACAGGAAGTGACTAATACATACATTTATTAATCACTTATTAATAGCAATTAATATCTGAACCTGTAACAGGAAATGTATGAATTTGAAGAGAAAATGAACTTCATGTTTTAAACACAAAAATCGAAATTAAACGAAATAAAATTTTTACTTTATGCTATTCCAAAAATGTCAATAAACATTCATAAATAAAGGATGAAGCTATAATGTGAAATTTGTCACACTGATTTCAGATTAAAGTTTAATTTCCTGCTTTTATGATCATATTTATGATACATTTAACGAAATCAAATTTTAAAATGTTCTTATATCCACATTTAAACTCTCTTATTGTTTTACTCTGAAGAAGTTCTCCATCTGGGGGGCACGGTGGCTTAGTGGTTAGCACGTTTGCCTCACACTTCCAGGGTTGGGGGTTCGATTCCTGCCTCTGCCGTGTGTGTGGATTTTGTATGTTCTCCTCGGGGGTTTGCTCCGGTTTTCTCCCCCAGTCCAAAGACATGCGTGGTAGGTTGATTGGCATCTCTAAATTGTCCGTAGTGTGTGATTGCATGAGTGAATGAGAGTGTGTGTGTGCCCTGCGATGGGTTGGCACTCCGTCCAGGGTGTATCCTGCCTTGATGCCCAATGACGCCTAAGATAGGCACAGGCTCCCCGTGACCAGAGAATAGTTTGGATAAGCGGTAGACAATGAATGAAGCTCTCCATCCTGACATAGGATTATAAATCAACACAATTGCACAGACCTTCATCACGTCTCATTTCACCTGTTTTTTCACCTTCACTCAGAACTCCATCTCTTACTGTTCCTGGTGTTTTTTTTTTGCTCTTGCCTTCATTGCGTCTTGTAGGATGTGTGTCTGTATTTTTTTTTTTATTAAGCCAGAGAACCTCTGCCATGCTAACACTAGGGGTCAGTGTGTGAACATTAACGAGGCTGCGCTGTCCAGATAATAACCTGAACATGGCCTGTGTTTCTGTCCTTAGCCTGGTGCTGCTGGTTCTCCTCAACATGATGCTGTTCTATAAGCTCTGGACGCTGGAGCAGACCACTCAGAGCTTAGCGTCGCTGCAGGGCCTCCGAGTGCACGACAGGTATGAGGAAGAGGAAGAAGGGTAGGGGGAAAAGTGTTGTGAGGGTTTCTCACAACAGCATTAATTCCATGTTAATCTTATATTGTTGTGTATGCTGTAATAAAAGGAATAGCTTCCTCTGGCATACCCTTCATTCTTTTAATTCTTTAAATGTATATACACTGATCAGTCATAACATTTTGATCACCTGCCTAATATTGTGTTGGTCCCCCTTTTGCTGCCAAAATCAGGGGGATCAGCCCTGACCCACCGAGGCATGGACTCCACTAGACCCCGAAAGGTGTGCTGTGGTATCTGGCAGCAAGATGTTAGCATCAGATCCTTTAAGTTCTGTAAGTTGTGAGGTGTGGCCTCCATGGATTGGAGTTGTTTGTCCAGCGCATCCCACAGATGCTCGATTGGATTGAGATCTGGGGAATTCAGAGGACAAGTGAACACCCCAAACTCATTGTGGTGCTCACCAAACAATTCCTGAACCATTTTTGCTTTGTGGCATGGTGCATTATCCTGCTGAAAGAGGACACAGCCTTCAGGGAATATCGTTTCCATGAAAGATTGTGCATGGTATGCAAAAATGCTTAGGTAGGTTTTATGAGTCAAAGTAACATCCACATGGATGGAAGGACCCAAGGTTTCCCAGCAGAACATTGCCCAAAGCATGACACTCCCTCCGCCAGCTTGCCTTCTTCCCATAGTGCATCCTGGTGCCATGTGTTTCCTTGCTAAGCGACGCACACGCACACGGCCATCCACGTGATATAAAAGAAAATGTGATTCATCAGACCAGACCTTCTTCCATTGCTGTCTGGTCTGATGCTCACATGGCCATTTTTGGCACTTTTGGCGGTGCACAGGGGCCAGCCTGAGCACCCTGACTGGTCTGCGGCTATGTAGCCCCATACAAACTGCGATGCACTGCATATTTTGATACCTTTCTATCAGAACCAGCATTAACTTCTTCAGCAATTTGAGCAACAGTAGCTCGTCTGTTGGTTCTGTCCACACAGGCCAGCCCTCGCTTCCCACGTGTATCAATGAGCCTTGGCCTCCCATGACCATGTCGCCGGTTCACCACTATTCCTTCCTTGGACCACTTTTGATAGATACTGACCACTGCAAACCGGGAACACCCCACAAGAGCTCCAGTTTTGGAGATGCTCTGATCCAGTCTTCTAGCCATCACAATTTGGCCCTTGTCAAACTCTCTGAAATCCTTACGCTTGCCCATTTTTCCTGCTTCTAAATCATCAACAGGACAAAATGTTCACTTGATGCCTAATATATCCCACCCACAAACAGGTGCCATGATGAGGAGATAATCAGTGTTATTCACTTCACCTGATCATTTGTTTATTTAAATTTTTAATTTTTTTATTTTTACACAGCCTTGATGTAGTTTTTTTGCTTTTTTTTGTTTTTTAAAAATTTCATTATAAAAAAAAAAAAAAAAACCTTCAGTCACTTGTTGCAGTAAAAAGTCATGAAATTCTCTATTGTGATTGGTCAGGAACTTTAGATGAACTGCCATATTTGTGTCTATTTAAAATAAGTAGATGTTTATTAAATGTTGAACATCGGAAGGAGTCTCCAGTGTCAGCATGTCGTAAAGCCGGAAGTTTGAGTTTTTGAGACGTTTTTAATTTCTCAGGAGAAAAATGTATTAATTAATTAGTTAATCATTGCCATATAATACAATATATTTTAAAATCATGGAAGTTTTTTATTGGTTACTTTATATTGCTGTATGTAGACAATTTAACAGGCTTCATTAAATCAGCAGTAACACGCCGTTTCTACATCGTCTTCATATTTCATTCAGGTTTAAAGCAGCAGTTTTATGAAAGAGTTCCACATGAAGCACATCAAGCTACCTGGTTCAATTCGATTCAATTCCAATTTATTTCTATACCATGTTTAATAACAGACTGATGCAACATAGATTTACAGAAATCCATAAATTCTGGATATACATTTATATTTTTATATTAAATTGATCTTTTATATTAAATAAGTGAGTCGGAGGTGACAGGGATGAGGGAAATACTTCCTGAAACGATATGAAGAAACCTGGAGAATCATCCTCATCCTCATCTGGGTGCCTCAGAGTGGGATTTTAAATCATTACTTGTCTAGATCTATGGACTATATAATCAAAAAGTGCAGTTGTTCATGCTAGTTATAAGATGAAGTATGTTATTAATTAGCTGTACTGCGTTGGTACATTTACTATAAATGGATGTGTTACAGTCAGGCTGCTGTGGATGTGTAAACTGTTCAGTGCTTTACTGTTATTCTTTATTTATTGTAAAGAAACGGTTAATCCATTGCTAAAACTCGTGTGTGTGTGTGTGTGTGTGTGTGTGTGTGTGTTTAGCAGTAAACTTCCACAATCGCAGATGGAGTGGGCTCAGGTCCTGGAGTCGCAGCAGCGTTACCATGACGACGAACTGGAGAAGTGGCGGAAGATAATCAAGTCGTCTGTGGTTTTGTTAGACGAGGTAAATCCGGTGAGATTAAATCAGATGCCGGCAGATGGCACCATAAAGAGAGCAGATAAATAAACAGACGTCGTTACGCAACATTGTTTTTCGCCTCTGTCTAATTAAAACATCGCATGTTTACCACGCTGCCTCAGACACTTCAGCAGCGACCTGCAACAAGGTGCGACATGCCAATAAACCCAGGAAAGGTTTGTGAAGTGTAGGGAAGAAATTCTAGGTTGTGTTTTTAATGTGATCAAAATGTCATGTCCGATTTGTTTTGAGGGTAAATCAATAATTTTGAGATTTTACCTAAAGGTGTAAAAAATACAAAGTGAATTCTTTACAAAAATGTAATTATTTATGATTTTCTAAACCTGAAAGGACATGTTAAATTTTTCATGTCAAACAGGTAAAAAGAAAATGTCTATTGTACTAATCGTTTCTTTTCTTAATTCCTGAAACAATAATTATTAATAAGAAAATGTTTTTCTCAAAATAATGTGAAATAATAAATAAAAGTCATCTATTATTTCACATGATATAACAAATATAAGAATATGAAGCATATTTTTAGACATTTTGCTATTATTTAAGCTTTAAAATTGTTAAATATCTAAAACAGGTTTCATAATTTGATCATTCTGAAAAATAGGAAAAAAAGTTTGACAGCTTCAGTGACATTCAAGATAATTTTGAATGCACATATTGGAGAATTTTATTCCTCTTTTTTTTTTTTTGCTTAGCGTTTGTCCCATGCAATGGCAGGGTCTGCTTCTTTTTTAGCGGATCGTTTCTGGTCCGCTCGGTTTGGCACAGGTTTTTTTACGCCGGATGCCCTTCCTGTCGCAACCCTCCCATTTTATCCGGGCTTGGGACCGGCACTGAGAGTTAACTCTTCAGTGGCTTGGTGGGCGCCCTGCCAGAGAATCGAACCTGGGCTGCAGCAATGAGAGCATGGGATCCTGCCGCTGGACCACCAGAAGGCCCAATTTTATTCTTCTTATAACACAACAATTTTTACATGATCGTAATTGTCACTTATTAAGGAACACGTTCAGCTTTTGGTGCCTGATATCATGTACGTTATAGCAGCTGTAAACACTTCTTCCCTCAGTCATCCAGCGTTTCTTCAATTCTCGCTCTTGAAGTTAAAGACAGCTGTTGCAGCTTTACTGACACTGGAGACACCTTCCGTTAACGTTAAATAAAAATCCTCATAAAAATTTCCAGTGTTGCTATAGAAAAGTGTTAGAACAAGCGTGTTTAATATCAATAATTTGAATATAAGTCTGGGATTTGAAGCCACACCACGGTCCGAAAATGAATCAACGCTTTCCGACCAATCAGAGCGGAGAATTCGGCATCAGTAATAGGGTGTAATGTCCCGGTTTGACCAGTGCACTGAGTGACTCTTGTGTGTGTGTGTGTGAACTGATCTCCTTGCAGATGAGAGGATCCCTACTGAACCTGCAGAAGGGAATCGGTATGAGAGACGACAGCCCGACGGCCGACGACAAGCAGAATCGATACCACTGACCACCTGGAGCAAAGACCTCGGGCCGAACAGACACACCATGCAATAAGAAGAGTGTGGAGCGGGGAATCTCGTGGAACCGCCTCACTCCTGTCCTGTCCAGCGCAGCTCCATGAGCACTGGTTTGCAAAAATTAACCATCTGAACCCCGGCTCTACCTGATCTCCAGGGCCAAAAATGACTCCTGAGTCATTCGTTCGTTCATTCATTCATTCATTCAAGGACTCGTTTGAGCGTTAAACACGCACACAGCAGCATCTCAGCTGCACCACCACCACCAAAACCCTCTGTTTATCTTTGTTTTTTCCCCCATACAGGAGTCCGGGACCAGGTTAAACTTTAACCTATTATCTCTAAGTGTTACTTGTGAACATGCACAGACAGAAGGATGTGGAAATCATATACTGATGACACACAGATTTCTAATTTATAAGTAGAGCTATATTTGTTGCCAGAGCTACCTTTTTACTGAGGCTTCCATGGAAATCGGGGCTGGACCCCGGAGAGCTTGTGCCATGGTGCTAATTATGCATAAATGTCCACGTTATGCAGTTCCTAGTTTATTTCAGTCCGTCTGTAGAGTCGCTTCTTTCTCTAATCTGAACATTTTGTTGTTGCCTGGAAACGAAAAAGGCCAAATTGTCGAGGCGTTAGTGGGGAAACAGGAAGCGTGACAGATTTCCTCAGATATGCTGACTATATTTTATTTTGCACAAAGCTGCATCTGTTTGTTGTCTGTTTCTTTTTTCATTACTTTTTTTTCATCTGCTCACTATTCCAATTTGCCAATTTTGTTTATAATCTTTATCCTTTCTGGGTTTTTTTTGTTTTTTTTATTCATAGATGAAAGTCTGAGTCGGTCTTTTCGTGAAAATCTTAGCATGTGCTGAAATTTCATAACTTTTATCGTAACGTTAAAAAAATCATACGATGTTTTTATTTACCAAAAAAGGCAGCTATTGAGCTGTCTCATAATTCCCTCATTTTTGGAGGTAGTGCTTTGATATCTCTGAAGGTAGCAAAAAAAACATCTTTTGAGGGAGTCGAAACGCAGTCACGTTGCTAGGTTATGCTTAACTCTAGCTAACCATAAACTCTGTTAGCTCCGATGGAGGAAAGTATCAGCAGGGAAAGAAGAGGAAATAAAATCGCGGGTCGAAAATAATTCCTGAATCTGTTTGGTCAGAGGAGTGAGCTGATTAATTAACGCTGTCTGATATGTTATTGTTTCTATAGTAACAGCTTGTTTATGGTTATGTTTAAGGGTTTATACAGCGAGTTTAATTTTCTCTCATTAACTTCAAGACAAAGGGAAAAAACGAGGCTGCTGTAACATAAACGAGAACATTAAACCATTTCCTAATAAACCGATTAGCGTCACATGCATGGTGCGGATTAGCGACATTTTCTTTCCTGCATTCGTTTAATTTTGTTTCGTTTCTTTTTGCCTTGCTGGAGTAGGAGGAGTAAACCGTGAAATGCAAAGACAAAAAAAATGCTAGGTAGAACAGGAGAAAGTTGAGTTGTGGGATTTATTTTCAGTATTATATTCTCAGAAAGCTGTCTGCTTGAGCTCCGTCTTCATTTATTTATCCTCAGTTTCCTTTGATCCGAATCTGATTCCGAGCTGTTGCTTGCGGCACAGGGATCCGAACCTACAACCTTCTGATGACTAAAGCTTTTCTCCTGAGCATTTTTATAGAAGCTGTGAAGATTTCTCCAGGCCCACGCTGACAGATAGGGACAAATCTCCAACAAATATCTAACACGCGGCTTGTCTGATTTAATCGGGTGTTTAATTCATTAATAATAAGCCGTGTTCCGTCTGGAGTCAGTTTTAGTTTAGTTAGATTTTTTTTTTTTTTTGGGATGTCTGAGTCTGTGATGTTTCAGAGCTGCTGTTGCTTGATGTTTATTCACGGGAAAAAAAAGTTTGACTCGTTAAAAAGTTTTTCTCACATGTTTTTCCTCAATAACTAATTAGAACCCAGAATTAATTACATTAATTAAATTAAATTAAATTAAATTAAATTAAGGGAGGCACGGTGGCTTAGTGGTTAGCATGTTTGCCTCTCACCACCAGGGTTGGGGGTTTGGTTGCCGCCTCCACCGTGTGTGTGGAGTTTGCATGTTCTCCCTGTGCCTCGGGGGTTTCCTCCAGGTGCTCTGGTTTCCTCCCCCAGTCCAAAAACATGCGTGGTAGGTCGATTGGCATCTCTAAATTGTCCATAGTGTGTGAGTGAATGAGAATGTGTGTGTGCCCTGCGATGGGTTGGCGGGTGTATCCTGCCTTGATGCCCAATGACGCCTGAGATAGGCACAGGCTCCCCGTGACCCAAGAATAGTTCGGATAAGCGGTATTCAATGAATGAATGAATGAAATTAAATTAATTAAAGTAATTAAAGTAATTAGAACCTCAATAAGGATCCAAACGGAGGATTTGTATCATCAGGGGTGTGGATAACTCCGCCCATTTCTTCATCGGGTCTTTGAATAGTCATGGCCGTGACTGTTATAGATCAGTTCATGAGAGTAAAATGAATAAATAATACTAATATTAATAATCGGTTTAGTTAATCAGAAGGCACTGCTTAATAAATGCCAAATATCCTCCTCAAATATCCTCAGAGTTTTAATCTAACCTTAATCTCTCACCAAACCCGAATCCTGGAAATCCTATTTTTTGTTTGCTTTTTGTTTGTTTTTTGTTTGTCATTTGATCCTACGAAAGTACCTACAAGAAGTAGCTACAAAAAAGTATTATGGCATTGTATTGCAAACACAGCTTCTAATGTTTAACGTTTTTTATTATTATGATTACGATTATTTTAATCGACATATGGAGATGAAATATTTATACTAATATTATCATGGATGTACATGTTGTATATGTATAGTTGCTGTGTATATGGAAAATGGGCTCCAGCACGTCGCTGGTCGAGAGCTGGCAGTCCCCAGAAGATTTCAGAGATTTATGTGAACAAAACAGGTGAGACAAATAAAGATATTTAAGAGATCTGCTTCAGCGTTGTTCATCATTTGTTTTCAAAGTTTACGTAAAAATTAAATTTTATATAAGGTAATTTGGGCAGATCTGTTTAGAAATGTTTACAGAAAACAATGCCGTCATGGCGGTAAAGCAGACTATAAGGTATTAATCAATAGCATCTGATATTGTCATTGTTTTAAATTCAGTTACAGCTCATTGTAATAACTCATAATTTCCAACTGTGTTATATTGTATAGCTTGTTGATCCTATAGTGTTGGTCTATGCTTCTTAGTTGTCTCAGGTGATTAATCAAGAGTAGTTTCAATCTTCCTTAAGGTGTGAATTGTGGGCAGGGCTTACTAATTTATATTGAAGGTTCGCAGGTAGCTCTGCCAAGACTTGTTAACATGTTAAATAGGAAGTGTCCACTCACATACTTTTCTTGTTCTGTTACATTCTTAATTCATACTTAACCTCACTTTGACTAGACCACAGACTCTTACAGACACAGGCACTTTCATCCATGAAGCATGAAATCATCCATGAACCATGAAGCTCTTGAGATGTCATGTTTCCAGCAATCTCATCTACCCTTCCCTGTTGTCTCAAACAGTGGTGGTAGGTGGGCTGTTGTCACGGAGATGGTGTTCCACACCTCTCCCCTTGTCTCATCTAACTTTTGAATTCCATGCAGTTTCTGTTACCTCTCCAGTTAACCTCTTCATCATTGTCATCTACCGCCCTCCTGGTCCCCTAGGAGACTTAATGGAAGAAATGGACACACTACTCAGTGTCTTCCCTTCTTACAGCGCCTCTCTGATGGTCCTTGGAGAATTCAACCTCCCGTCCGAGAAGCTTCAGTCTTCTGGCCTTCTGGCTGTTCTGAATTTATTCTTCTTGTCATTCAACAGCTGCCCTCCCATACACAAGGGAGGAAACATCCTGGATCTGGTCTTCACTCATCCTTCCCCAGCTACAGACATGACTGCTACCCCACATCTCTGATCATCACTTGGTATCCTGCACTATCACTCTCCCTGTCCTACCTAAACGTAACTCCCAGCACCTCTCTCTCACCCGCCGAAACCTCCACTCTATCTCCCCTTCCTCTGAGATCTTTGATCTCTTCCTGACCATGACTCCTACCCCTGGACTCAGCTACTGACACTTTTCTCTCATCTCTTTCCTCAACTATGGACCTTCTCTGCCCTTTGTCCACTAAAGGCAGGAAGACTTCTTGTCCTGCTCCTTGGCTGTCAGATGTGCTTTGCAACAATTCGAGAGAACTATGATCAGCAGAGAGGAAGTGGAAGAAATCTCAACTCGACGCAGATCTCATCTCTTATCGTACGCTACTGTAAAATTCTCTTCGGACGGGACTTGGTTTGGTTTGCTTCCTACCTGGATGGTGCTCATACCAGGTAACATGGAAGGGATTGACATCTGCTCCACACAGACTCTCTACTGGTGTCCCATAAGTCTCAGTAATTGGTCCTCTTTTTTCACCCTCTATACTCACTCTCTTGGCAAAGTTATATCCTCACATGGGTTTTCATACCACTGCTATGCTGATGACACCCAGCTTATCTTCTTCCCTCCCTCAGATACCACAGCTTCTGCTCGGATCTCATCATGTCTGGTGGACATTTCATTTTGGATGACAGCTCATCAGCTGAAACTCAATCCCAGCAAAACTGAACTGCTGGTCATCCCAGGTGATTCATCCACAGTGCATGATCTTGCGTTATCTCTGAACAACTCCATGACCTCCCCTTCAGCCACTACTTGCAAGCTTGGGGTAACCATGAACAATCAACTATCCTTTTCCTCCCATGCTGATAATGTGACATGCTCATGTCGGTTTCTTCTATACAACATCAGAAGGATTCAGCCATTTCTATCCATACAAGCTACTCAGGTGCTTGTTCAGTCTCTGGTCATTTTGAGACTGGACTACTGCAGCTCTCTACTGGCAGGTCTACCCCTGAACACAATTCGTCCACTGCAAATGATCGAAAATGCAGCTTTACGACATGTGTTCAACCTGCCTAAGTTCTCCCACACCACCTCACTGCTGCGTTTCCCCCACTGGCTTCAGGTAGCTGCACGCATCCTATTCAAAACACTGATGCTTGCCTACAAAGCCAAGAATGGACCAGCGCCATCTTACCTCAAAGCTCTCATTACTCTTCACACTGCACCTTGCTCCCTCAGTTCCACTGGTCGACTGGTTCCATCATCTGTCAGGGTAAAAGGTAGGTATACATCTAGACTCTTCTCTGTTCTGACACCAAGATGGTGGAATGAACTTCTCCTAGATGTCCATACAGCTTTGTCTTCAAACGGCGACTGAAGACCTACTTCTTCCTGAAGCACTTAAACTTGCTCTTATTTTTCCCTTTTTGTTTTATGTATTGTTATATGTACATGCATTCTTCACCTCTGCACCCTGTAACCTTACTGTTCCACTTCCCTCCCTTTCATTCACACACATGTACTCAGTCTTACTACCACTGAATTTCATTCCTCTTCTCTCCAGTGCAAAGCTCCACCTCTCCAGGTTTTCCTCCACCTTCTCCCTGCCTCACTACAGATCACAATGTCATCTGCAAATCTTCTGAAAATACTCATCACCTGTTCCCCTCACCAACTTCTTCTTCTTCTTCTTCTTCTTCTTCTTCTTTCGGCTTCTCCCTTCAGGGGTCGCCACAGCGAATCATCTCTCTCCACCTATCCCTATCTTCTGCATCCTCAACCCTTGCACCCACTAGCTTCATATCCTCATTAATTCCATCCATATACCTCCTCTTTGGCCTTCCTCTTTGCCTCCTACCTGGCAGCTTCATGTCCAACATTCTCCTACCAATATACTCACTCTCCCTCCTCTGAACATGTCCAAACCATCTTAATCTGGCCTCCCTAACTTTGTCACCCAAACGTCCAACATGAGCTGTCCCTCTGATGTACTCATTCCTAATCCTGTCAAATCTTGTCACTCCCAAAGAGAACCTCAACATCTTCAGCTCTGCTACCTCTAGCTCTAACCCCTGTCTCTTCCTCAGTGACACTGTCTCTAAACCATACAGCATGGCCGGTCTCACCATTGTCCTGTACACCTTCCCCTTGATTCTCACTGATATTTTCTGATCACACAGAACTCCCGACATCTTTCTCCACCCATTCCAACCTGCCTGCACTCGCTTCTTTACCTCTTTCCCACACTCTCCATTACTCTGGACTGTTGACCCCAAGTACTTAAACTCCTGTACCTTCTTCACCTCTTCACCCTGTAACCTTACTGTTGTTCCACTTCCCTCCCTTTCATTCACAGACATGTACTCAGTCTTACTACGACTGACTTTCATTCCTCTTCTCTCCAGCACAAACCTCCACCTCTCCAGGTTTTCCTCCACCTGCGCCCTGCTCTCACTACAGATCACAATGTCATCTGCAAACATCATTGTCCAAGGAGACTCCTGTCTGACCTCCTCTGACAACTGGTCCATCACTATAGCAAACAGGAAGGGGCTCAGAGCCGATCCCTGATGCAGTCCCACCTCCACATTTCCACATGTCCACAGACAACTCCTCTGTCTGACCTACAGCACACCTCACCACTGTCCTGCTTCTCTCATACATGTCCTGCACCACTCTGACATACTTCTCTGCTACTCCTGACTTCCTCATACAGTACCACAGCTCTTCTCTTGGCACCCTGTCATACGCTTTCTCCAAGTCTACAAATACACAGTGCAACTCCCTCTGACCATCCCTATACTTCTCCATCAAAATTCTCAGAGCAAAAATTGCATCTGTTGTGCTCTTTCTGGGCATGAAGCCATACTGCTGCTCACAAATTTCCACTACCTTCCTTAACCTAGCTTCCACTACTCTTTCCCATACCTTCATTGTATGGCTCATCAACTTTATCCCCCTATAGTTACTGCAAATCTGCACGTCACCCTTATTCTTAAAGATCGGCACTAACACACTTCTCCATTCCTCAGGCATCTTCTCACTCTCTAAAATCCTGTTGAACAAACTAGCTAAAAATTCCACTGCTGCCTCTCCCAGACACTTCCAGACCTCCACCGGGATGTCATCAGGACCAACTGCCTTCCCACTTTTCATCCTCTTCAAAGCCTTCCTGACTTCATCCTTTCTAATCTTATCTACTTTCTGTTCCACAGAGTTCACCCCTTCTACTCTTTTTCCCTCTCATTTTCCTCATTCATCAGCTCCTCAAAGTACTCCTTCCATCTCCTCTGTACACTCTCCTCACTTGTGAGCACCCTTCCATCTCTATCCTTAATAACTCTAACTTGCTGCACATCCTTCCCATCTCGATCCCTCTGCCTAGCTAACCTGTACAAGTCCTTCTCTCCTTCTCTAGTGTCTAACTTAGTGTACAACTCGACATATGCCTTCTGCTTGGCCTTAGACACCTCCCTCTTCACTCTGCGCTGTAACTCCTTGTATTCCTGTCTATTCTCTTCAGTCCTGTCCATGTCCCACTTCTTCTTAGCTAACCTCTTCCTCTGGATACTATCCTGAACTTCCTCATTCCACCACCAAGTCTCCTTATCTTCTTTCCTCCTTCCAGATGACACACCCAGCACCTTTCTCCCTGATCACTTCTGCTGTAGTTTCCCAGTCATCTGGCAGCACTACCTGACCACCCAGAGCCTGCCTCACCTTCTGTCTAAATTCCTCACAACATTCCTCCTTTTTCAGCTTCCACCACTTGGTTTTCTTCTCTATCTCTATCTTTGACCTCTTCGTCTTACAGACCATCAAAGTCATCCTACACACCACCATCCTATGCTGTCTAGTTACACTCTCTCCCACTACCACTTTACAGTCACTAATCTCTTTCAGATTGCCTCTTCTACATAGGATGTAGTCCACCTGTGTTCTCCTACCTCCACTCTTGTAAGTCACTCTATGCTCCTCCCTCTTCTGAAAATAAGTGTTAACCACACCCATGTACATCCTCTTAGCAAAGTCCACTACCATCTGTCTTTCAAGGTTCCTTTCCTTAACTCCAAACTTGCCCATCACCTCCTCATCACCTGTGTTCCCCTCGCCAACATATCCATTAAAATCTGCTCCTATCACCACTCTCTCACCCGTGGGAATACTCTCCATCACCTTATCTAATTCACTCCAGAATCTCTCTTTCTCACAACCTATCTGTGGGGCATAACCACTAACAACATTCAACATCACCCTTTCAATCTCTAACTTCAGACTCATCACCCTGTCTGACACTCTCTTCACCTCCAGGACATTCCTCACAAACTCCTCCTTCAGGAGGACCTACCCCATTCCTCTTACTATGCACACCATAATAAAACAGCTTGAATCCTTCTCCTATACACCAATCCTTGCTACCCTTCCACCTCTCCATCATATCAGCCAGCTCTCTACCTTTCCCTGTCATAGTACCAACATTCAGAGTTCCTATTCTCAGTCCTACACTCTTACCTTTCCTCTTCTCTCCCTGTCTATGCACTCTCCTCCCTCCTCTACTTCGACCAACAGTAGCCCAATTTCCACTGGCACCCTGTAGGTCAACGGTGCAGATGGCGGTCATTGTTAAGCCGGGCCTTGACCGATCCGGTATGAAATTCGTACTGACGATTCGCATGATGAAATTTGCCAATGTTTTATGCCGGATGCCCTTCCTGACGCAACCCTCTCTATTTATCCGGGCTTGGGACCGGCACAGAAGTCACTGGACTGTGATCCCCATGGCTAGATTGAGCTTCAGCTTCCTCTTTCTACCTATTGTGTAGGTTATAGAAGACAGGAGATGAACAATATCCCCGATTTCCTCTCTCTGTTTCTCTGTCTCTCTTTCTCTCTCTCTCTTTCTCTCTCTGTCTCTGTCTCTCTCTCTCTCTCTCTTTCTTTCTCTCTCTCTCTCTCTCTCTCTCTCTCTCTCTCTCTCTCTCTCTCTCTCTCTCTCTCTCTCTCTCTCGTCTCTCTCTCTCTGTTCAGACACTCAGGTGAGTCTCTAATGGACATCATTCATTAAAGGTGTAAAAACAAACACAAGCACTCAGACTGATGCAACGCCTCTGTCTCTGTTCCCGCGTCTCCCCTCCGGGACGCTGAGATCATTAACTGCAGCTCAATTTCACACAAAGATATTTTTAAGTAGCTTAATATCACTTTGTAAATGTGAAATTCACCAAAAAAGTGGCATCTCAATTCCTTTTTTCGGTTTTAGTGTAATTAAAAACGCTATTCAAGGTTGTATTTATTATCAAGCTGAAAGTTTTGCCTTTAGATTATTTCTTTTTGAGCACGTTTAATATGAGGCAGATTTAAAGTGATGAAAAGGACAAAATTTAAGTGGGTTGCTGTGAGGTTGCTGTGTTAAAGGAGAAGTTCACTTCCAGAACAAAAATCTACAAATAATTTACTCACCCTTTTGTCATCCAAGATGTTCATGTCCTTCTTTCTTCAGTCATAAAGAAATTATGTTTTTTGAGGAAAAAGTTTCAGGATTTTTTTCCATATAGTGGACTTCAATGGTCTTAGTCTTATCTAGCAAAATGTCGTTTTCTTAGAAGAAAAAAATGCATATACTTTTTGACTACAAAAGCTCATCTAGCATTAGCTCTGGGATGCGTGTCTGTGACACTACCTACTACGTAATCACGTCGCAAAGGTCGCACATGACATAGGTGGAACTACAGACCCAGTGTTTACTAGTGTGGAGAAGGAGGACCGCTCCAAAGTTGTTGCATGTGGAATGACGCAAAGTTATATGTCTTTGTTTTGTTTAAAATGGTCTGTTCATGTGTGTACCCTGGATGTGGAAATCATTTTAAACCTAAAAGATTACGTGCGCTTGGAAATAACGTGACTGCTCAAAAATTCCCTTTAAAAATCCTGGGCGATTGAAGCTGTGGTTGCTCACTCTGTACCTGTATAGCAACACACCTATACATTCTCATTTTACCTTTTTGTTAGCAAAGAGAGTTTGACTTATTTGCACTTCCTTGGTGTTTGCACGTTGGCTTTATAAACACTGGGTCTGTAATTCCGTCTATGTCACCCGTGACCTTTTGACGTGATTATGTATTGCGTAGCGTTGCGGACACACATCCTGGAGCTAATGCTAGACAAGCTTTTGTGGTTATAAAGTACACAGTTTTTTTTACTTTTCTAAGAAAATGACCGATTGTTTTGCTAGATTAGACCCTTCTTCCTTGACTGAGATCGTATAGAGCCCTTTGAAGCTGCATTTAAACTGAATTTTGGAAGTTCAAACTCACGAGCACCATTGAAGTCCACTATATGGCGAAAAATCCTGAATGTTTTCCTCAAAAAACATAATTTCTTTATGACTGAAGAAAGAAAGACATAAGCATCTTGGATGACAAAGGGATAAGTAAATTATTTGTAGATTTTTGTTCTGGAAGTGAACACCTTTAAGAGTAATTTTTTAAAGCTAAAACTGGAGAAAAATGAAATAAAATCAGTAAAGTAAAATTAGAATCCAGATAAACAATCAAATAAATCAAATAAATAATTAATATGATTAACATTAATGTCACTATATTTTCTATTATTAAAGTTCATACTGTAAGTAAATAGCTAATTAATGTTCATATTACTTTTCCTTTTTAAAAAAAAATTTAAAAAACATAAATGAATGACATTTAGTATTATTAATATTAGTTATATTAAATATTTATAAATATAATTAGTACTATAAGTAAGTAAACAAATGCATCATATTTGATATTATTAATATTACTATATATTTGTTATTAAACTTCATACTATAAATAAATCTTTACATTAATATTCATGCTTTTTTTAATACAGAATTTTTAGTGAACACAAATTTTAATTTTAGTAAAAATTATTCAAATATAACTTAATAATTATTAATAATCCTGGTTCCATCATAAAGAGCAAGGGTGTGCAAACTTTTGGATTTAACAATATATGTGCAATATACCTCTGAAAAGTAGTTATTTATTTTAGAATCTTTCAGAATTTTATGTAAAATGAACAATTAGCGTGCAAATGATTTAAAAGGGAAAGTTTCTGTCTTTGTTTATCTGTTTGTTTATTAATCAGGACTCGATAGCAAACAACCGAATAAAGAAAAATAACTGAAAAAGCCGAACAAAAAAGAATCTTTTTTTTCTGGTCAGTTCTGACGAATCAGATTCATTTAGTTTTGATTTATTTAGAGTATATAGTGTGGATTCATCTGTTGCTTTTCTTCCCATTTCCCATTCCCAATTCTTTTTTTTTTTTTTGCACAAAAGTAATTCGACCCATTTAAGACTCTTATTTCTACACACTTTTTATAAACTGCTTGTCTTCAGTTATGATGTTTTTTCCAGAATAGAAACCAGTAAAAACATGTTTACTGCCTGCTATATAACTCTCTATTGCCTTTTTTTATTAGTTCAGTGCAGTATGAGATTCTGTGGGAGATTTTATCAGCAGGTCATTTCCAGGAAGTTGCTGAAATCAGCTTTCTAAAAGTTTTGGCACCCTTCGGTGTCCCAGGAGCACAAGATATTTTTCCATGTGTTTAGTGTTTAGTTCCATGTGCACCGAGCAGCATTTTTTTCTTTTTCTTCTTTTTTTTTTCTTATTCCAGACGTTGATCCTCAACGACGTTTTATTCACGTTGTTTAATAGTCTGGAACATCTTTTCCTCGAGCTGTGTTATTGTCTCAGGGAGTTCACCAGGCTCTGCTCCCGCTCGCTGTGTCTCTGAAAAGACTTTTTTTAAAATTCTGAATAGCATAGTTGGCAGAATGTGCTGATGGCACTCGAGGTGAACGTAGGTGGTTTCGCTTCTTCTACACCACCTGCTGAAACAGCCTTAAGGAGACGGTTGATAAGAACTCCCAGCTGTACATCATCAGAAATACCTGCACTGAGATCTGTGCTGTGAGTGAACATCAGATAAAACAGGTTTATTTCAGTATATTACAGAACAGAATATTCTGACTGTATATAAAATGCTGTTTTAGGAAAATAATAAGTGTGGCCTTTAGCACTACTGCTGGTTACAATTTTTATTTATTAAAAACATACTATATATATTTTATGTATTTATAGTACATGATGGTTACATGATATGTAAACGTGGTGAAAAAACGTGGCCCAGCAGCGTCTCTACCACCTCAGATGCTTGAGAGACTTTAGACTGCCAGAGGCATCCAAAGATGGACCAGCTCCAGCCAGGTTCTGCTTTGTGAGGACTGGGGTATTCAAAGCAAAGCTGCCAACCCTATGAGGATGACAACAACCTCCTAATTAATTTACACATAACATTCTACACATGCTGTATCTGCATCACACAACTAATGCAGAAAGGACATTGTTCATATCACACTCTCCGTGTGTCACCCAGATGAGGATGGGTTCCCTTTTGAGTCTGGTTCCTCTCAAGGTTTCTTCCTAATACCATCTAAGGGAGTTTTTCCTTGCCACAGTCTCCTCAGTCACCACAGGCTCGCTCACTAGGGAAAATTTTGTCTAACATCTAGGACTGTTTGTTTGTTTGTATGTTTATTGTTTCTTGTGTTCTCTAAAGCTGCTTGAGACAATGCTCTTTGTTAAAAGCTCTATACAAATAAAATTGAATTGAATTGAATTAAGGTGCTTAGGAACTTTTACTCCTGCACCATAGAGAGTATCCTGACGGGAAACACAGCACCATGCAGGACAGACGAGCTCTTCAGAGGGTGGTGCGATCAGCCGAGCGCATCATCCGTACAAAGCTCCCTGACCTGCACTCAATCTACAGCAAGCGGTGCTGGACCAAGGCCAGGAAGATCGTGAAGGACCTCAGCCACCCCAACAATGGACTATTCTCTCTGTTGCAGTCAGGAAAGCGCTTCCGCTCCCTGAAGGCCAACACAGAGAGACTGAGGAAAAGCTTCTTCCCACAGGCTATACGGACCCTCAACCATAAATCCACATAGAACTCAACTGTTTCCTTCACACGTGTTGGAACACACCAAACCAACTTGAACATTTGCACATTGCACAGGACTAAAGTACACAACACCCACACACACACACACACACACACACACACACACACACACACACATATATATATATATATATATGTTGCACATTTCTGTTGAAAAATACCTCTGCTGCTCATCATTTCATTTCACACTCCATGACCACCCCGTACTGCTGCTGTCTGCACATTGCACTTTCCATACTTACACAGTTTATTTATAAGGTTCTACCTTTTTCCATTTTTAGATATTTTTATTTTTACATCTACTTATATCTTTTTATACTTTAGTCTATTTCATTGCAACTAAATTGTACATTTTATATTTTTCATATTTATTCTTCCCACTGGCTTTTGCCTTCTTATTTCCTTTTCAAGGTCACAAACAGTCGTGTAAGCATTTCACTGCATATTGTACTGTGTATGGTTGTGTATGTGACGAATAAAATTTGAATTTGATTTTAAGGAATAAAACACTCCGTGTCATGCCGTGTTTGGAAAACAATCCACAAGGTGCTGCTGATTATTTTCTTCTATTTATATATATATCAGGAACTTCACTAAGCAGAGTCTCCTCAGTATTTCCGTGTGTTTTTATCCATATTTATATCTAACCCATAGAAGCATTTCAGGGTTTTTAATGTTAATCTAATTCTGTTTCTGCTATGTTTACTGAAGCAGTGAGAGCGCAGCGCAGCACACACACTTTCATTAATCAAATCAAGTACAAGGAAATGCAGCATCCTTTTTAATCTACAGACTTAGACTGAAACTTTCAGGAATATTTTCAGGTTTGATAAAAAAAAAGTCTCCAGTAAAGCAGTGTGGGCGTGTCACAGACTCTGTCACTGAAAGCTCTAGCAGCCAAGTGCAAAGGTTTCTTTCATGTTTCATACAGACTCAGTTCAAAAACCTGTTGTTGTTCTTCAAAAAATTATATATAAAGATAAAATATATATATATAAAGATGAAACGTTTGTTTCATGGCTTTCCACAGACTGGCTTTCCGTCTTCTTTGTGTTCGCAAGACAAAATAAACACAAACAGCTCCTACGTCCAAACGTAGACATTATTACTGTATAATAATCCTGCTGCTGAGTTCACCATTCTGATGGGTTGGAAATAAGAGTGTAAGTAAACAAACAGATGGATAGATAGATAGATAGATAGATAGATAGATAGATAGATAGATAGATAGATAGATAGATAGATAGATAGATAGATAGATATTATTAATATTAATGTCACTGTATGTATGTTTTCAAATTATGCATGTAAATAAACAAGCAAACAAACAAAACAAAGAATTAAATAAAAAAATACGTTTATTAATATTAATCTTCTTCTTCTTCTTTCGGCTTTTCCCTTCAGGGGTCGCCACAGCGAATCATCTCTCTCCACCTATCCCTATCTTCTGCATCCTCAACACTTGCACCCACTAGCTTCATATCCTCATTAATTCCATCCATATACCTCCTCTTTGGCCTTCCTCTTTGCCTCCTGCCTGGCAGCTCCATGTCCAACATTCTCCTACCAATATACTCACTCTCCCTCCTCTGAACATGTCCAAACCATCTTAATCTGGCCTCCCTAACTTTGTCCCCCAAACGTCCAACATGAGCTGTCCCTCTGATGTACTCGTTCCTAATCCTGTCCAATCTTGTCACTCCCAAAGAGAACCTCAACATCTTCAGCTCTGCTACCTCTAGCTCTGACTCCGGTCTCTTCCTCAGTGACACTGTCTCTAAACCATACAGCATGGCCGGTCTCACCACTGTCCTGTACACCTTCCCCTTGATTCTCGCTGATATTTTCCTATCACACAGAACTCCCGACACCTTTCTCCACCCATTCCAACCTGCCTGCACTCGCTTCTTTACCTCTTGTTTATTAATATTAATATTGTTTATTAATATGCATATTGTTTATTAAATTTATTAATTATAAATAAATAAACACAAATACAATATAAATAAATATTTGCTGTTATAGATGTTTTATATTTATTCATTTAAATAATTAAATAAATAATGTGTGATAAATAATCTATCTCTCTGTTTATTTCTCTGTCTTACTCTCTCTCTTTCTCTCTCTCTCTTGCTCTCTATCTTTCTCTCTCTCTCTTGCTCTCTCTCTTTCTCTCTCTTATTATCTCTTCTCTATTTATTTATTTATTTATTTATTTATTTACTTATTAATTTACTTATTTATTGGATGATATGTCCTGCAGGTTCAATCACAAAGAGAAATGTGGTTATTACTGTACATACACAGCAGGTGAGCTCTTGATTCTGATTGGTCATGCTTTACAGTTTCTCTGTAACAGACTCTTTATATGTTCTCTAACAGACTTACGTGAGAACAGGAACTTGTTATGGGACATTCCACAACATTCAACTATAATTTAAAAAAAAAAGCATGACATGTTGTTGTTAAACATGATTTTTGTGTAGTTGTAGGAATATAATGATATTCAGAATGTAACAGTAAGAGCTGACAATGTTATGAATTAATGAATGACATGGTTGTACTTCTTGTCCATTTAGAGCTACACTGAATGTTAGTTTCTGTCCTCACTCATGTTATATCTCCATGACCCCTGTTTTCTGTGCTGATATTCATCATGAATTCTTCACTTAAAGCTGCTGTAAAATGCAGTAGGCTTTTTTTTTTTTTATCTCACTAAAGGCCCAAAGCTGCAGCATCTGTGTGGGAAATCAGTGCCGTTTTCACAAACCCTGCACCGTGTAATTCATCACTGATCAACATCAGCACTGATGTTCAAGAGCTTTGGAGATCCTGACAACAGCAACAACAACAACTCATGCAGAAAAGAGATACAGGACAGATATTCTGTTCATCATCCTCAGGGTCTGCAGAAGATCAGCTTCAGACCTGACAAACTGTGAAGTGGGATAATGAGTCGGCCCTGGAAGGACGAGTGGGAAAAAATGGTTTATACGCAGACATGTTCACAGCTTTCAGTCTTCGTGCTCACTGAAGGAAAGAAAAACCTTCAGCTTATGGAGCCTGAGCTCAGGATTGAACCAGGAATCAAAGAGCTGTGATACAACAATGCTACCCACTGCACCAGCATGATGTGGGGCTGGAGTGATGTTTCCTTGTGTTGCTTCTTAACTCCATTGCTTCTGGAGGCATTTCCTAAAGTGTGAGTCAAACCTGTGATGTCATACCACAAGATGAAGGTTTGATGGTTAGCTCGTAGTGGCTTCAGGGTTCAAGGCCCTGCTTCAGGTATGTTTTCAGTTATAAGACATGAACTAAACTCGAAGCTAAATCTCCAAATTACCACTTCATCATCTCTCCAATCTTTGGTGGCTCAGTGGGCAGGTAATCCAGTCTCTTACCCACATGATCAGCATTCAAGTCTTGTCTCAGGTCACTTTTCTTTTATAAGTGTATCTTGTTGTATAGCAGTGCCATGATCTAAATTATAAAACTATTAAAAAAAAGCATGGGGGGGCTTAGTGGCTAGCACATTTGCCTCACACCTCCACGTTTGGGGGTTCGATTCCTGCCTCCGCCGTGTGTGTGTGTGTGTGGAGTTTGCATGTTCTCCCCGTGCCTCGGGGGTTTCCTCCCCCAATCCAAAGACATGCATGGTAGGTTGATTGGCATCTCTAAATTGTCTGTAGTGTGCGTGTGCGCGCGCGTGCCCTGTGATGGGTTGCCACTCCGTCCAGGGTATATCCTGCCTTGATGCCCAATGACGCCTGAGATAGGCACAGGCTCCCCGTGACCTGAGAATAGATCAGATAAGTGGTAGACAATGAATGAATTCAGTGGGCAGGTGAATGCAGTTCTCACTGTGATGTGAAGTCTCAAGTTACTTTTCCTTTATAATTGTTGAGTAACATGAACTAAAAGATAAAACTCCAAAAAATGGAGTTTTTCTGGAGGCCCTGGTGAAAAGTTTTTTTACCCTGATGATCAGGGTTTGAGTCTTGGCTCAGGTGACTTTTAGAAACACTTTATATTGTGGTGGGGTTGTGAACTCAAAGACACACACACACACACACACACACACACACACACACACACACACACACACACACACACACACACACACACAACACACACACACACACACACACACACACACACACACACACACACACACACACACACACACACACACACACACACACACACACACACACACACACACACACACACACACACACACACACACACACACACACACACAGAGTCAGAAAGCTCTGATAGCTCAGATGTCTAAGGCTGAGTCCCTTTGTGGTGTCCCACTGCACAGGATTGAGGCGGCCTCCAGGCGAGCTGAGGGGTCAGAACCTGGTGAGGTTCTAAATCTGGCAGAGAGAGTGAAAGCCAGTATGTCCCACCTGGGGCTCTGGGAGAGTGGTGAGGAGGAATGCTACTCTGGGCATTTTCTTCTCATATATATTTATTTACTTGAAATATATATACAGCGGGTAAAATAAGTATTGAACATGTCACCATTTTTCTCAGTAAATATTTCTAAAGGGTTCAATTAACATGAAATTTTCATCAGCTGCTGGTAACAACCCATGCAATCCACACATGCAAAGAATCAAACCATAGATGTTCATAAATTAAGTTATTTGAAATGAGACAGGGAAAAAAGTATTGAACACGCTTAATGAAATTTATTCAATACTTCATACAAATGCCATTGTTGATAATGACAGCTTCAAAATGCATCCTGTATGGAGAAACTAGTTGCATGTATTGCTCAGGTGTGATTTTGGCCAATTCATCCAGACAAACAGTCTTCAAATCTTCAAGGATCCGTGGGTCTCTTCTGTGAACTCTGATCTTTAGTTCTTTCCATATTTTCAATTGGATTCATGTCAGGTGATTGGCTGGGCCATTCTAGCAGCTTTATTTTCTTTCTCTGAAACCTGTTGAGAGTTTCCTTGGCTGTGTATTTGAAATCACTGTCTTGCTGAAATGTCCACCCTCGTTTCATCTTCATCACCCTAGTAGATGGCAGCAGAATTTTATCAAGAATGTCTCGGTACATTTTTCCATATATCCTTCCTACAATTATATGAACTTTGCCAGTACCATATGCTGAAAACAGCCCCACACCATGATGTTCCCAACTCCAAACTTCAATGTTGATATGGTGTTTTTGGGGTGATGTGCAATGGCATTTGTCCTCTAAACATGGTGTGAATTATAGCATCCAAATAGTTTAATTTTGGTCCCAACAGTGCTCACTGGAACATTAATAGGTTTTGAAATCCTTCTGTAACCAATGCCATCAGCATGTTTGGCAACAATAAGGTTGCGGAGGTCTTGAGAGAGCTCTTTGCTTTTACCCATCATGAAATGTTTCTTGTGTGACACCTTGGTAATGAGACACCTTTTTATAGGCCGTCAGTTGGGATTGAAGCATCTGATATTAATTTGCACTAACAAGGGGCAGGATTGCTTTCTAATTACTGATTGATTTCAGCTGGTGTCTTGGCTTTCCATGCTTTTTTGCACCTCCCTTTCTTCATGCATTCAATACTTTTTCCCTGTGTCATTTCACATTATTACACATAACTTCATTTATGGACATCTATCATTTGATTTCTGTATGTGTGGATTGCAAGGGCTGTTACAAACATCTGGTGAAAATTTCATGTCAATAGAAATACAGTCAAGCCCAAAATTATTCATACCCCTGGCAAATTCTGACTTAAAATTACTTTTATTCAACCAGCAAGTTTTTTCTTGATTAGTAATGACACAGGCGTCTCCCAGAAGATAATAAGACGATGTACAAGAGGCATCATTGTGGAAAAAATTATTACTCATCTTTTATTTACATTTGAACAAAAAGTGGCATGTCCAAAATTATTCATACCCTTCTCAATAATCAATAGAAAAGCCTTTATTGGCTATTACAGCAATCAAATTGCTGACCAGCTCTTTGCATGTCTTCACTGGTATTCTTGCCCATTCATCTTTAGCAAAGAGCTCCAACTCTTTCAGGTTGGAGGGTCTCCTTGCCATCACCCTGATCTTTAGCTCCCTCCATAGATTCTCAATTAGATTTAAGTCAGAAGTCTGGCTGGGCCACTGCGAAACATTAATGTTTTTGTCCGCTAACCATTTCTTCACCACTTTTGCTGTGTGTTTTGGGTCGTTGTCGTGCTGAAATGTCCACTGGTGCACAAGGCCAAGTTTCTCTGCAGACTGCCTGATGTTGTTGTTGAGAATTTTGATGTATTGTTCCTTTTTCATGGTGCCGTTTACTGTGATTAGGTTCCCTGGTCCACCGGCTAAAAAACACCCCCAAGACATTAGGTTCCCACCACCATGTTTGACAGTGGGGATGGTGTTCTTAGGGTTGAAGGCTTCTCCTTTTTTACACCAAATGAAGCCTACATCATTGTGGCCAAACAATTAAATTTTTATTTAATCTGACCATAAAACAGAAGACCAGAAGTCTTCTTCTTTGTCCAGATGAGCATGGTGTCCTCCTTGGTCTGCATCCGTGGAACCCAGCGGTGTGCAGTGTCCGTTGGACTGTCTGTCTTGAGATGTTGCCACCAGCAGAGCCCAGATTCATCAGGATGGCCTTGGTTTTGATCCTTGGATTCTTTTTTACCTCTCTCACTATCCTCCTGGCCAGCACAGGTGTCACTTTTGGCTTACAACCATGTCCTCTGAGATTTTTCACAGTGTGGAACGTCTTGTATTTTTTAATAATACTTTGCACTGTAGCCACTAGAACTTCAAAACATTTAGATATAGTCTTATAGCCCTTTCCTGACTTGTGAGCAGCCACAATGCGCAGCCGCAGGTCCTCAGTGAGCTCCTTTGTCTTAGCCATGACTGTCCACAAACCAACAGCAGAGAGCTTCTGTTTTTCACCTGTTGAGTTGATTAAAACAGCTGTTCCCAATGAATCCGGGTAATTAGGATGCTTTAGAACAGCTTGGACTATTTGGAATGGTAGGGAACTTTGGATTTTCCCATAGACTGTGACAGTTTGCAAAGGGTATGAATAATTTTGGACATGCCACTTTTTGTTCAAATGTAAATAAAAACTGAGAAATATTTTTTTCCAAAATGACTTGTACATCGTCTTATTATCTTTTGGGAGAAGCCTGTGTCATTTCCGGTCAAAAAAAACTTGCTGGTTGAATAAAAATAACTTTAAGTCAGAATTTGCCAGGGGTATGAATAATTTCGGGCTTGACTGTATATTTACTGAGACAAATAGTGACGTGTTCAATGCTTATTTTACCCACTGTATATCGATGATCCAATCGAACAGATGAGCTACTGTTGCTCGAATTGCTGAAGAAAATAATGCGTGTTTTGATAGAAAGGTGTCAGTGTGCGTATGTGTCGCTCATCTGGGGAACACCTGGCACCAGGATGCATTATGGGAAGAAGCCAACACAGTAAATTTGCCAGAGTAAAATTTACTCAAATTGAAGAAAATTTTAATCTATGCCAGATAACATTTGGTCCCTCTCTGAAAAGAGTAAAAGTTACTCTTTTGATAGAGTCATTTTTCCAGAGTGAATTATGCTCAATGTAGTGTTAATATTTTACTCTTTCCTGTGATATTTGACTCTATTTAGTGTTTTTTGAAATCAACTCTCGTACTATTTTCCTCAACTCTGTTTCAGAGGAACTTCAAATTTGCTCTACCACAATTTACTTCCCCTCCAGAGTTGTTTATCCTCAATTATGAGTGAGCTACAAAGAATAACTAACTCTATTCAGAGTTGTTCTTCTGAATTACACCATTCATGTTTTACCCATAAAATAAAGAACTTGCTTTTCAGTCTGAAAAAAGAACCAACAACATACTGAGACATGTACTCATGTCTCACAATTTTATTTTTCAAGCTCCCATTCAAACATTACACTTAATTCACTTGTCATTGTGAATGTGTCATTGTGTTGTGATTGTGAAAAAAGAAATAAAAATACACAAATAAAAGCACACAAACCAAAACCAATTATAACCCATAATATCATAAACATCAATTTACAAATTACTGTATAAACAACCTCTTCTTCTTCTTCTTTCGGCTTTTCCCTTCAGGGGTCGCCACAGTGAATCATCTCTCTCCACCTATCCCTATCTTCTGCATCCTCAACACTTGCACCCACTAGCTTCATATCCTCATTAATTCCATCCATATACCTCCTCTTTGGCCTTCCTCTTTGCCTCCTGCCTGGCAGCTCCATGTCCAACATTCTCCTACCAATATACTCACTCTCCCTCCTCTGAACATGTCCAAACCATCTTAATCTGGCCTCCCTAACTTTGTCCCCCAAATGTCCAACATGAGCTGTCCCTCTGATGTACTCGTTCCTAATCCTGTCCAATCTTGTCACTCCCAAAGAGAACCTCAACATCTTCAGCTCTGCTACCTCTAGCTCTGACTCCTGTCTCTTCCTCAGTGACACTGTCTCTAAACCATACAGCATGGCCGGTCTCACCACTGTCCTGTACACCTTCCCCTTGATTCTCGCTGATATTTTCCTATCACAACTGTATAAACAACCTACCCATGTTAATTTGTCAAATGTGCTACCAAGATTCTCACCATGTCACGTCTTCGGGCATCTGACAGACCATTGGTGCGAGAGTATTTGTTTATGACCTTCTTGCCTCCAGGGCTGCTCTTCAGGATATCTTTGATCATCTGGAGGGGGGAATGATACAATATTGGGCAGAGATGATAAATTAACAACTGACAAGTGTGTATAGTTCCAAATATCTTTAGTTTTTAAGTCATTCTACATTCAGAGGCAAGATTGGTGATCCTTACTTGGGCAAGACGACGTTCCTCAGCTTGATTATTTTCAGGAGGACTTCTAATCAACACTGTTGTGTCATCAGACTCTGATGTTCCCTCAGTATCTCGTAATGAGCTTGAGCTTAAAGAATCTTCAGTATAAACCATATAAATGGCCTGATTATCTGTTCATGCTACTGTGGTAGCATGCTACACAGCTATTAAGAATTAGTCCAATAGCCATATTAGCCTATGAAAATGAGTGAATTGGTGAATATTGCTGAGAATAAACACAAAATCTGATAAGCATGTCAAACAATTTACCATAAAGGTTTGATGAGCACAACAATAAGTTTGAGGTGTTCACTTGGCCTTCAAATTCCCCAGATCTCAATCCATGGAGACCACACCTCACAACTTACAGGACTTAAAGAATCTGCTGCTAACATCTTTCTACCAGATACCACAGCACACCTTCAGGGATAGTGGAGTGGCAGTGGAGTCCATGCATCAACGGGTCAGGGCTGGGACCAACACAATATTAGTCACAATATTAGGTATATATATACTGTTTCAAAAAATTAAAGGATCACTTTGAAAACACGACAGATCTCAATGGGGAAAAATATCATGCTGGATATCTATACTGATATGTACTGGTTAATGTGTTGGGAATGAAAGGATGCCACATTGTTTGACGGAAATGAAAATGATCAACCTACAGAGGGCTGAATTCAAAGACACCCCAAAAATCAAAGTGAAAAAATTATTGCAGCAGGCTAGTTCATTTTGCTGAAATTTCATTGCAGCATCTCAAAATGGTACTCAGTAGTTTGCATGGCCCCCATGTGCTTGTATGCATGCCTGACAACGTCGGGGCATGCTCCTAATGAGATGATGGATGGTGTCCTGGGGTGTTTCCTTCCAAATCTGGACCAGGGCATCACTGAGCTCCTGGACTGTCTGAGGTGCAACCTGGCAGCATTGGATGGACCGAAACATAATGTCCCAGAGGTGTTCTATTGGATTTAGGTCAGGCAAGCATGGTGGCCATTCAATGGTATCAATTCCTTCATCCTCCAGGAACTGCCTGCATACTCTCACCACATGAGGCCGGGCATTGTCGTGCACCAGGTGGAACCCAGGACCCACTGCACCAGCATAGGGTCTGACAGTGGGTCCAAGGATTCCATCCCGATACCTAATGGCAGTCAGGGTGCCATTGTCTAGCCTGTAGAGGTCTGTGCATCCCTCCATAAATATGCCTCCCCAGACCATCACTGACCCGCCACCAAACCGGTCATGCTGAATGATACAGGCAGTTACAGGCAGCATAACATTCTACATGACTTCTCCAGACCCTTTCACATCTGTCACATGTGCTCAGGGTGAACCTGCTCTCATCTGTGAAAAGTACAGGGTGCCATTGTTGGACCTGCCAATTCTGGTGTTCAATGGCAAATACCAATCGAGCTCCACGTTGCCAGGCAGTGAGCACAGGGCCCACTAGAGAATGTTGGGTCCTCAGGCCACCCTCATGAAGTCTGTTTCTGATTGTTTGGTCAGAGACAGTCACACAAGTGACCTGCTGGAGGTCATTTTGTAGGGCACTTGCAGTGCTCATCCTGTTCCTCCTTGCACAAAAGAGCAGATACCGGTCCTGCTGATGGGTTAAAGACCTTCTACAGCCCTGTCCAGCTCTATTAGAGTAACTTTTTGAAAAAAAAAAATTTATATTGCTTTTTTTCTATTTTTTATCTTACTTCTAGATATTTTTTTGTTTTGCCTACATTTACTTCCTTGCTAATTTACAATTTTACTTATTTATTTTCTATACACACTCTACCTTCTATCTCTTCAACTACACCTTATTATTTCTACATGCTTCACCTCATTATTACTACATGCCACTGTTTCCTGCACCACATACTACTATTTCTTCAAATTATTCTACATATTACTATATTTTGTGCTACATATAAATGATCGTCTACACATTTGATTATAAAACTCAAACCCTAAGTCTCTTTATGCACTACTTTTTATGCTTACTATTTCTTGCATACTTAGTTACTAGTCTACAAAAATGAAGGGGGAGCCTCTGGTTGGATTTGAACTCATGCCCCCAGCAATGGAAGACCAACACTTTCCCACAACACTATGGAGAGCCCAGAGGCCAATAATGTTTTTAAGAGATTCTCCTGAATCCTGACACACTGCACGCTGAGATCATGTGCGTCAGGATTTGATCTGTGGGGTGACTTGTAGCAGGTCTGCTCTCCCCCCTGGTGGCTCAGTGGGTAGCTGTGTAGGAGGAGATTTTTTTTGGTGTGTGAGAGGATCAGGGTTCAAGCCTTGACTCAGGGCCTTCAACAAGTAGATAAGAGCTTTCTTTTAAAAAATAAATAAATAAAAACACATTTCTGTGTGTGAAGAAGATATACAATTGAGAAGAAATATGAAACACAGTGTGTAGGTGAAGTCTCATGCCACTTAATGATCTTTGGCAACCCAAACATTCCATTAATCACATTATAACCCTAAGTCATTTATTTCTAAACCTGAAATTGGACAGCTTTTCTCTTTTCATGATTTTAAAAAACAAGATTTATTTACATTATATTTGCCCTTTTCACCTGCTCGTGAGTTGTGTTTATTGTAAATGTGTTGTCTTGAGTTTATTGCATATGAAGTTGTACATTTGAACCCAAAAACTGCTGCTGTTGTAATCATAAAGACAGTCTCAGGACTCATCTCAGCACTCCATCACAACCTGCTCACACTGAACATCCTGTAAACAAACTTTATATTTATTCTTCTGCACCTGTGTAGAGTAATCATTTAGCTCTAAGTGATATGTCACTTCAAAGAATAAGGGTTCCTCTGAACGGTTCCTCCTCATGTTGTCTTATCTGAGGGAGATATTCCTCACCGCCATCACTGCTGGCTTCTTCACTGTGGACTGAAATCTGCATCCATGCACCTATGTTTACTACTACCATACTGCACTGGATCAAGTGCTATTCTATAAGTGACTGAATAATGAGTGTGGAATCAATTATGTTAAATTAACAACTAAATTTTTAGTAATGTAATGATTATAACTAGGACTGGACATTTTTCATCATTAATATGTTTTTTTTTTAAATTTTTTTTTCCTGCATTTGACAGCAAAACATCATCAGTCCTTATTTTCTATCCCTGATTTTTTTTAAGCTGTAAGCGAAAGTCTAGTGTTTAAAGACAGTGATCAATGACAGCAAAAATCTGAAAGAAGAGAAAAAACTAATTCAACTTTTTGTTAAAACTTCCTCATAGTGAATCTTTGATCATCTGATCTTTGTTTAAAAGCTTTTCTTTATTACATGCTATCATCTGTTCATACTTTAATGACTGTCTCATTTGAACTGATATACACCAGCGTGTACAGTTCATAAAATATCCCCTTCATGATTGCTGACCTGGTGGTTTTATTCCCGGCCCCTTGCTCACTTCTATTGATCTTGTATTCAATTAGATTTACTGTGGCAAGAAGTGAAGCCGAGGCTGTCAGCGGCATGACAAATGGAGCCTCTTGCGCCGACTCGGAGCCAGAAACCAAAAGCTGGGGAGAAAAAAAGCACTGGGTGTTTTCTCGCCATTCGTTCGCTCTCTCGTCCATCGCATTTATAATTTCTACCTGCTTCCAAATCGACAGTACTGAGCTCACTTCACCATAGCGTCTCGGCACAACACACAACATCTTTATCATTAAGGCTGAATCCGTTTTCCTGGTTGCTTGGTGAACACAAATCCTATCCAAGACGCCATGCTTGATTTATTTGATGCCTCTTGAAACCTGTGGAATGCTCTTTTTTTTTTTTTTTTTTTTTTTCATTTTTTTCTCCAAATAGCATCTGGGTGAGAAAAAGGCCATGAGCATAGGCTAGGATGCTAAGTTTACCCCAACATAGTGATGAATAAACACTGGAGGGGGGCGCTGCCTGGAAACTTTACTCTTGTATAAGAAAGAAAAGACTGTAAAATAGGATATTGAGCAGATCTGCAGTTGAAGAGGTCTGAATTATGCAGCATACAGGTTTATTTATTTGTGAGATGCTTTAATCAAAAGAAAGTCCAGGAATCTGAGCAGCACCAAGCTCAAGGGAGGATCTGATCTAAAGATTAGGGGTAGGGTTGACATTTCAAAGCTTTCTTGAAGAATAACACCTTTATTAGTAGAAAATCAACCAAATTTGATTTGAGTCCAATACGGATGATAGAACAGAATGTTAACCACCTAGTGACTGTGGTTTTATTCAAATCAAATTAAGTCCCTGATAAGGAAATTTGAAATACGACACAGAGGAATGTAATAAACAGGAATTGGGGAAGGTGTCTGAGACAAGACATGCTAGTATGCGACTCTTGCAACTATGCTAGTTCAGCATATTACTAGTCGGCTACATTTGCAGCTATGCTCGTTCAGCATTTTGCATCAAGCAGCTGTTAATCAGTCTGAGGCAACAAGCCGAGGCTCAGCGAGTTACAGCAGTGTTCTGTGTATGTATGTGTGTGTGTGTGTGTGTGTGTGTATCCACCTTGCTGTTCTCATGATCTATATCATATGTCTATTAAAACTATCTGCACAGCATGCAACCGTAAATCGCACATGCAACACCAAGGAGAAGAAACCAGTAAAATGAAAACAGTGCATATGTGTAGACTGACTAGACAACAAGTGCTTCAACACAAATTCTCTTACAGCGCTAATACTTATTTACAATTAGTGCAAATTGCCAGCAGATCCAGCTGAGAGCATTTGAAGCCCATAATTTGTGAGGTCATTAGTGACACGAGATGCCCCCCCTACACTATTTTCATGATAATATTTACCTGTTTTCTAGCTACAAGTCTCCTCAGACCCCATTAGCACTTACACACCAGGCCTAACAGTGATAATGACTTAACAAGGTGCACATTTGAATCAAAGGTGTCAAGTAAACAGCCATACGATGATGCAACGGAGCATACAGGGGATTGTGCAGGGAACCAAGTTAGCAGTCATCTGTGTTGAGATAATGTTTTAGAAAATCAAGACCCAATTATTTCATAGAACATGTTAAAACAAAACAAAAACAACAATAACAACAGGTATCTGCTAAAGTGTTGCACAATAAATAAATTAAGAAGTCAAATGGAAACATGGGGAAAAAAATGAATGCATAAAAAAGCAATAAAAAAAATGAATGACAAAACTACAGATAGCACAAATAGCACAAAAGATCAATTTCGTATATGTAACGCAATCAAATTCCTTATCTTTTTATTTCACTGTTCACATTAACAACTTTTGTCCCAGTTTGGTATCAAATGAACAAGTGGCATTTTATATATATATTTTTTAAAGGCAATGAGATTATTGTAATTCTAAGTGATTGTATGAAAAACTAAACTAATAAAAAAGAGACAGAAAGAAAAATAAATCCTGTTATATGAACTACCAGTTAAACTCCCTCAAGACTCAATTCTTGGTCCAGTCCTGTTTAGACTACATGGCTGAAGTCGGCTATATTATCCTCGTTCATGGATGTACCTTTTAATGTAAAGAATAAAACATTAGTCTCAACACCTTCTGTAGTAGACTTTTCAAAAGTATTGAAATGGCACATGGGTTTGAGATCACCATTTGTTTGAACACACCTGTTATTTTAACTGATTAAAAATATTGGACAATGTGACTGACAGGTGTTCTTGATGCCTAGGTGTGTTTTGTTAAGATTAACTCAATACTTTTGGAGGGGAATGGAAAAGGAGAATATCAAAAACTCTGCACAGGCCAGGACTGGAGGTCTGGATGAAATGCCAGACCCTGGAGCTGTGAGGTACGGTTACTAATATCTAGTTTCCAGAATAGAAAACAATTTGACAACCAAGAAACAGACCTATTGTAATTGAAATGCATAGCATTTTGAAAAAAACTGGGTACCGGCTAAACGCACACAAGGCTGGAATGGTGGAAATGTTTATGCCATGTTTTTGGGAAGTGGGAGGAACTCGGGAATACTCAAAAGAACCCACACAAACACAGGGATGTCATGGTTTGGTTTCCAGACTAGCAACCAATCTGACAAACAAGAACTAGGACTTGGTATGGAAGTTCTCAGAAGGACATAAAACTGGGCACCAGCCAGATGCAAGGAAGGAATACATCTTGCGTGGGATGATGATTTGTAATGTATCTGGGAAGTAGAAAGAACACGGGGGTCCCAGAAGAAACTGGACACGTGCCATAACCAGACCTCAGGATCAAACCCAAAACCATCCATCTATTCAGTACCAGTACTTGGATTTGAGAAAAGCAACCAATTTTAAGAACCAGTGGCCACCAGGCTTCCGAACCAATGCCACCAGTTTGTTAGGTACAGTGGTGTGAAAAATTGTTGGCCCCCTTCCTGATTTCTTATTTTTTTTGCATGTTTGTCACACTTTAATGTTTCAGATAATCAAACACATTTAAATATTAGTCAAAGATAATCTCAAGCCAAACAACAAAGGAGGGTCTTTCCTTGACCATAGGCTGGTAGGCGGTGTTTGTGGTCCTGGCTGAAGCTGGAACAGAGGCCAGAAAGGGCTGAAGGCTGTAGTGGTCTGGTGGGGTTGACCCAGGAGTGTGGCAGAGCTTTTCTGCAAAACTCTGCACAGGTCAAATGTGGAGCTCAGGATCAAACTCCAGACCCTAGATCTGTGTGACAATGGCAGTGATCTTTGGTTTCCAGACTAGCAACCAATCTGACAAACAAGAACTAGGACTTGGTATAGAAGTTCTCAGAAGGACATAAAACTGGGCACCAGCCAGATGCAAGGAAGGAATACATCTTGCGTGGGATGATGATTTGTAATGTATCTGGGAAGTGGAAAGAACACGGGGGTCCCAAAAGAAACTGGACGCAGTTTTTAGATGAAGGTTTTTATTTACCCCCCCCCCCCCCCCCCGTTAAAACATAACTGTGGTTTATCACACTTGAGTTCAATTTCTCTAACCACACCCAGACCTGACTACTGCCACATCTGTTCGCAATCAAGAACTCATTTAAATAGAACCTGCCTGACAAAGGGAAGTAGACCAAAAGATCCTCAAAAGCTAGACATCATGCCGAGATCCAAAGAAATTAAAAAACAAATGAGAAAGAAAGTAATTGAGATCTATCAGTCTGGAAAAGGTTATAAAGCCATTTCTAAAGCTTTGGGACTGCCGTGAACCACAGTGAGAGCCGTTCTCTACAAATGGCGAAAACATGGAACAGTGGAGAACCTTCCCAGGAGTGGCCGGCCGACCAAAATTACCCCAAGAGCGCAGCGACAACTCATCCAGGAGGTCACAAAAGACCCCACAACAACATCCAAAGAACTGCAGGCCTCACTTGCCTCAGTTAAGGTGAGTGTTCATGACTCCACCATAAGAAAGAGACTGGGCAAAAATGGTTTGCATGGCAGAGTTCCAAGACGAAAACCGCTGCTGAGCAAAAAGAACATAAAGGCTCATCTCAGTTTTGCCAGAAAACATCTTGATGATCCCCAAGACTTTTGGGAAAATACTCTGTGGACTGACGAGACAAAAATGTAACTTTTTGAATGGTCTGTGTCCCATTACATCTGGCGTAAAAGTAACACCGCATTTCAGAAAAAGAACATCATACCAACAGTAAAATATGGTGGTGGTAGTGTGATGGTCAGGGGCTGTTTTGCTGCTTCAGGACCTGGAAGACTAACTGAGATAAATGGAACCATGAATTCTGCTGTCTACCAAAAAAACCTGAATGTCCGGCCATCTGTTTGTGACCTCAAGCTGAAGCGAACTTGGGTTCTGCAGTAGGACAATGATCCAAAACACACCAGCAAGTCCACCTCTGAATGGCCGAAGCAAAACAAAATGAAGACTTTGGAGTGGCCTAGTCAAAGTCCTGACCTCAATCCGATTGAGATGCTGTGGCATGACCTTAAAAAGGTGGTTCATGCTCGAAAACCCTCCAATGTGGCTGAATTACAACAATTCTGCAAAGATGAGTGGGCCAAAATTCCTCCACAGCGCTGTAACAGACTCATTGCAAGTTATCGAAAATGCTTGATTGCAGATGTTGCTGCTAAGGGTGGCGCAACCAGTTATTAGGCTTAGGGGGCAAACACTTTTTCACACAGGGCCATGTAGTGTTGGATTTTGTTTTCCCTTAATAATAAAAACCTTCGTTTAAAAACTGCACGATGTGTTATCTTTGACTAATGTTTAAATGTGTTTGATTATCTGAAACATTAAAGTGTGACAAACATGCAAAAAATAAGAAATCAGGAAGGGGGCCAACACTTTTTCACACCACTGTATATATAAAAAGTATACCAGAAAACATGATGGAATCATCTAGTACCCATAGTGATGATTAAAAACAAATTAGATGTAATGTATTTGAATATCAAATGAGGGGGAATAAAACAACAAATCAGACTATGGTGGGAGGATTCATGCTTGGGTATAAAGACACAAGGCACAAAAGGACAAATCCATCAGTTGTTCAACTCAACTGCTGACCAGCTACGACACTGCTGCTTGATCATCCTCCAGTCTGCAGATGAACACCACCAAATTTAAGCAAAACCTGACAGATGAATACTGCTTTCCTGACAACAACTACTCTTGCAGGAAGGGAGTGCAAACCAGCAGCAGTACCTTCTTCCTCTTCCTTGTCCTGTCATGCATCTCTGTAACTACTGTGCTCCTTAACCTGCTGGTGATCATCTCCATCTCCCACTTTAAACAGCTGCACACTCCAACCAACCTGCTCATCATGTCTCTGGCAGTGGCCGACCTCCTTGTGGGACTCATAGTGATGCCTGTGAACATTATGGACTTGAGAGATAATTGCTGGTATCTCGGGAGAACCCTGTGCTCAGTTTATCCCGTTGTTAATTATATTTCTGTGTCGGCTTCAGCCGGCAGCTTGGTGTTCATTGCGGTCGATCGGTACATAGCCGTCAACAACCCTCTGCTGTATTCCACCCAAATCACGATTTGTAAAACATCCTTGTTTATAGTTCTGACCTGGTCTTGTGCTATTCTGTATAACACTTTATTTTATTTCTTCAATGGCCACCTGTTCAATCCGAACATGTTCAGCAAATGCTTTGGTGAATGCGTGGTGGTCCAAAATTACTCTGCCTCTATGGCCGACTTCTTCATTTCCTTCATTGGGCCCTGCAGTGCCATGCTGTTTTTGTACCTGAGAATTTTTAAAGTGGCGAGATACCAGGTCAAATCCGTCAACACTGTGGAGTGTGACAATGCACATGGGCGTGGGGTTAAAAGTGTGAAAAACAAAGCTGTAAAAACCTTAGGCATTGTCATTTTCGTGTACCTTTTTTGCTATATTCCTTATTATTTGAATTCTCTGTCTGTTGCAAGCCTGTCATCTATGTCAGTGGTGTGGATCGTGCTTAACTGGCTGATATACATCAACTCCTCTGTAAACCCTCTGATCTATGCTATATTTTACCCCTGGTTCAGAGCGTCTGTTAAGTACATCGTGACATGCAGAATATTCCAGGCTTCTTCTTCCATGTTTAATCTGTTCCCAGAGCCTTTCTGATTACAGAACCCTCCACAGAAAATGTAGAAAATATCGCTTGTAGTGTTGTACTTTACTCATTTATAAACAGACGCTTCATCTGATTTGATGTAGATGATGTGATGAATTTGAACGGGTTAGAGACACACAGATCCCAGAGATGGAAATAAAAAAAAAAAAAAGATATTTAAAAAATAAAAATGCAGGTTTCAGATTATTGTTGTTGTAATCATCATGTCGCTGTTTAATCATGTTTTGTGAAATAAAGCACTGTAGAGGGGAAAGATCCAATTGTGCTGTTATCTACTCATATTTCTTCTGCTAGAATGAAAAAAAAACCCTGCTGTTATTACTTGATACAGAATGGAGTCAATATCCATCCAAGACCCCTGCATTCATTTATTTCTTTATCTCTTTCTTTATTTTTCCTTATAGAATGATAAAAAACGGTGCTGTTATAAAATGATATTCTGAACAATGTCAATATTCATCCTGTTAGTTTTGGAATAGAATTGCTGTTGAGAGAACTTTTTTTCCTGATAGAATTGACATGAATAATACACGTTTTGTTGTACAAAAATCTTGTACAAGTCCGTTTTACTGCTCTTTACAGTAGATCTTGTATGTAAAATGTATATAAATAGAATGTCATTATTTTTGAAGATATCTTTGCTTTACCTTTTGTTTTTTGCACAGTTAAAAAAAATCGTAATGGATACATTCAACAGATTCATATACAGTACATTTGAGACTTCTATTGAATCCATCTAAGATCTTTTTCTGACAAGTTTCTGTTTTGTTTTGGGTCTTTTTCCCCTTAAAAAAATAAAAAATAAAATAAATAAATATATGCCAAAAACGGTGCTGTTGTTATTGAATCGAATCGGAGGAAGTAAATATACACCCAAGGCCTTTTTCTCCTCACAGACTAACAATATTCTATTGTGGTGTTATTGATGGCTATTTTTTTCCTAACAGAATTACAGAAATTTTACAAAAAATCTTTAATAATTGTTGTGATATGTAGTCACTGTGTGTGTGTGTGTGTGTGTGTGTGTGTGTGTGTGTGTGTGTGTGTGTGTGTATCAGGTACATACTGCATTACCACTCAAATGTGCACTGTGGCTAAACAAACAAACAAACAAACAAACAAACAAATAAAGGAATAAATAATATGTGAATAATATGAATTAAATGCAAGGATTAGTAATGATTGTTGTCACTTCCATATATGTCAAATCCATATACAAGGCAAATATCTATATTTACTACATTTTACCTCTACTTAAAAAAACAGCAAAATATATTAGATATTAAAATATATTTTGATTTATATATATATATTCAAATGTTTACAAGTAATCCATCACAAGAAGAACGAATGTGTTGAAAATAACACTAATGAATACATTAGCTTTCCACAAGCCACAAGTCCATGTACACACCAAAAACCATCCACTTAAAGCTGATCATGCGTTCCCATACGCATGTATTTTTGACCTTAATATATAAACTCGCTTTAACTTCAACTTCGCTTCTGCATCACGGTGAAGCTCTGCCACACTCCTGGGTCAACCCTGCCAGACCACTACAGCCTTCAGCCCTTTCTGGCCTCTGCTCCAGCTTCAGCCAGGACCACAAACACCGCCTGCCAGCCTATGGTCAAGGAAAGACCCTCCTTAGTTGTTTGTCTTGAAATTACCTGATTTACTTTGCCTTCCCTTTTTCTTTTTCCTTCAAAGTTTAGTAAAAGCGTGTGTTTAACATTCTCCCCCGGTTTTGTATGTTGTGCTGTGTCCCTCGCTAAGTGCACTACACTGGTGGAGAATGCGGGCAGAGGATGCAGGACAGACCCCCGGGGTCAGCCTGAAACACCTGCTGGAGATGAGCATCCACCAGCGGGCAGTTAGCCAGAGTTAACCCAGAGCCTGATGGCTGCAGGAGCTGTGGCGGTCCCTCTCCCAGAGCCAGGCCATGCCGCCCAGTGCCTTCTCACTAAAATGATGGCAGAGGATGACGTGGAGGCCTTCATTGAGATGTTCGAGCGAATGGCAGAGCGTGAGGGATGGCCACAGCAGGACTGGGCCAATGCACTGGCCCCTCTTCTCACCAGGCGATGCACAGCTGGCCTTGGAGGCTGAGGAGGCATGCAACTACAACCGGGTGAGGACAGAAATCTTCACCCATTGAAGCCAGGCTCCAGTCAATGCTGCTGGGGATTTCCACAGGTGGAAGTATGACCCTGGCACTAGCCTGCAAGCCCAGAAGGATGAGATCCTCTGCATCAGCTGCAGGTGGCTCCAGCCTAACAAACTGTTGGCATGGACCAGTTCCTCCGAGCTCTCCCTTCCGAGGATCGCAAGACTTCACAGCCCCACCTTTTCAAAAGGATTTCTAGAGAGGCTGGAGTACGCGTTGGCCACCCTGGAGATCGGTCGTGACTCTCTGAGAAAATTTCAACCTCCCCCGCGCTGGCCCCAGCCCCCTCGAACCCTGGTCCCGGAGATCCAAGGGGAAAGGAGGAAGTGGGACAGCCACCCTGCTAAAGGCCCTGTGGATGAACCCATGCTGACCGATCCAGAACTCCTGTCATGGGGTCCAGCTCCCAAAACATGGCTCGCTGGGTGTGCCCTTCATGACTCCATCACACCAAAATCACCCCGGGTCATGATAGAGCTCAACGGCCACTCCCTGCTGGACCTGCTAGACTCGGGGAGCACCATTGCCCTGGTCCAGTCCACCGTTCTTCACGAGACAGCATTCATGTGTGCATTCATGGCGAGGGCCGTTCAATCCCTGCCACACAAGTCTATGTCCGTGGGCCAGCTGGAGAGTGGCCCATCGTTGCCGGGGTAGTTCAGAACCTCCCCGTCCCCCTGCTACTTGGATGTGACTGGCCAGGGGTTCTCTGCTGCAATGGAGGCCTCAGCTTGGATGAGGCACCCATGAAGACCCAAAGCCTTTGTGGAGAATGAGACCAGTAACTCTCCTCTCCGGGTAAGTCTGAGAATGAGGTTAATTCCATGTCTTCTCTGTGGTTTGGATGGGAGCGGAAATGACAACCGGCCGAAGTGACACCTGGGGCCACAACAGACCGCCCTGTGGAAGCTGGCACCTCTCATGTGACAATGACGCACACACCGTCACAGGCATACAGAAGGCCACCGCTCTTCACCCTCTCCCTCCCTCCCCCTCCAAAGGTTCAGTACCTCAGACAGCGTCACTTTGCCTTGCCTTTTTCCTTTTTTTTTTTTTAAGTTTAGTAAAGGCATGTGTGTAACCTTTTCTTCCGGTTTTGTGTGTTGTTCTGTATCCCTCGCCAAGTGTGCTACAGCATGAATATGTTTAAAATATCTATTTTTTGTAATTGATGCCAAAAATGTAGACCGGGAACACCCCACAAGAGCTGCAGTTTTGGAGATGCTCTGATCCAGTTGTCTAGCCATCACAATTTGGCCCTTGTCAAACTCGCTCAAATCCTTTCGCTTGCCCATTTTTACTGCTCCTAACACATCAACTTTGAGGACAAAACGTTCACTTGCTGCCTATATATCCCACCCACTAACAGGTGCCATGATGAGGAGATAATCAGTGCTCTTCACCTCACCTGTCAGTGCTCATAATGTTATGCCTGATTGGTGTATATAGAAATATTAGCCAAAAATTGTTTAACACAAATATCTGTAACAAGCCTGTTATGAATCCTGATCATTTTTTTTCCCTCGCAGACAGAAACGGAGATGTGACTCAGTCATTGCATAGGCGTTTAAAGACGTCATAGCCTCCTGTGTGCATTCAGAAGAAAATAAAGCAGTTGTGCTGCTTCAACGCTGTTTACTGAGCCTCTTCTCACTGAAGCTTCACATGCTGAGAGCAATTCAGGCTGAAACACGGGTCATGTTTCCTGTCAGAAAGGATGAACGGGTTTAAAAACTATTACTCACAAGCGGAACCATGAGAGTGAAGCATTTAATAAAGAGGAAGGTTTAAGACTAAATAATCTGTTTCATGGTCAAGATGCTATGCAATTCATTCTCGAAATTGTCAAAAAAACCCCACTATGATAAAACTGAACATTGCTCCTGTGTGTGTGTGATGCAGCAACACTTAAAATAAATCAAAGACTGCCATGTGCCGTGAAGCTGAGATTGACGGATGGATTCATTTGCCGTGTGCTTTTAATATACAGAGCGTTTAATGTGTGAGGTAATAAAACAGCAAACAAAGACACTTCGATAATATTTACCTGCTTTCTGGACTCAGGTCTCGGAGAGTCGTATTAGCACTAAATGGTCACTCTAATGGCAGTGTGAGGGTTTGAGCAGTTGAAGGCAATCAAAGATGCGCAATAAAAAGGATGGACATGATGATGATGATGTAATGAATGCCTAGGGAAGTTGTAACGAGGCTAATTGCACATTAAAGTAAAGTCTTATTTGCTTTTAAAAATTTTCTCATTCTTAATACTATTTGAAACAATTAAGAATAAGCTTTGTTTTAGTTAGTTTGTTTCCTGTTCTGCTTAGAGAACCTCACTCTTCATTCCTCCATCTATCAGATATCTCTCCATCAATTAACTCCATCGTCTAATCTCCCATTTTCTTTTTCTCATTTCTCTATGTCTCACCATTTATCCCCTGAGAAAAACCACTCTCCCAGTTATAAAGTTTCCAAGTATCAGGATTGCATCCACAGAGAAAGCGGAGAACCCATTAGAATCCCGTCGTCCCGCGTTACACCACATCCTACAATGAATATGTTTCCATAACATCTCAACATGCTGTATTTGATTTTGTACACGTAACATGGTGGATATTATTCACTCCCTGGTCTTTATGTTTACTGACACTCACGTGATACTCACGTGACAATATGGCTTCCTTGTTATCCATTTCCCAGCAGCCGTCCCACCATCATGGCCTCCTTCCTCCTCTTACACACACCTGTGACTTTCAATCTCACCTTGTTTAGTTGCTAATCCTGTTTTTGGCTCCTCGCCTTGCTTTTCCACATCGTTTTTGACTCTCGCCTTTGTAAACGACCTTGAGCTGGGATTTGGGTTTGAATTGTTCGCCTGTTTAATAAAAACTGCCTCGTCTCATATCCACAGCTGCTGCTGTTCTGACACAACGGAGATAAAACAACAGATTTTTTTTTTTTTTGGTAAATAAGTTTACAAATTATATCCAGTCACCACCCTCACCTACCCAACACACACACACAAAGATTATACTCTATATTATTTGTGTAGCTTATTAACATAAATTCAGAATGAATTGCATATTTTGAGTCCCTTCAGAATTGTGTATATATATATATATATATATATATATATATATATATATATATATATATATATATATATATATATATATATTAATATTAATTACACCTCCCATCTTGGGCAGGTGCTCAGTGGCGGTGAAGCCCTGCAGTAGGTTGTCCTCCTTCGGCCCTCGGAGAATCTTACCCGTCATTGAGACATCACCTCATGCACACTGGTTATGGCTCCATTCCCCCAGGCAAACTTATCACAATGTTTCTTCTTAAAATTTGGTTCTATGTACAAATATTTCCTGGGATTGGAGTAGAGGCATTCAGGAACCATCACAGCCAATGGGAACGTCCTACATTAATTATTGAAGTATCTGCAATCTGATGTCTCAATATAGAACACCCACAACATAACATCAAATGATGTTATGTTGTATGCTCAAATGAGCAAATGATGAGAAAAATGCATACACAAACGGCAGTTTTGAAAGTTACATTCCAAATCAAATCAGAGTAGGCAATAACTACGTCACCATTATGCATTTCTTTAGTTAAAACTTTGTCATTTTCCACAAGACCTTGTTGTGCCTTGACAATGTGGTTATCTTTCCTCTGCATTAATGACATTAACATAGTGTCCAGTTTTGGTAATTCAAAATCAAATTCTGGTATGTCTTTCACAAAACCTAGCTGTTCCTCTGGATTCAATGACATCGTCTGTAAAGTGACATTTACATATGGAAAGTAATAATTTCCTATGCATCAATCAGTCTCTGGGATTATGCAAAATGAGGTATCATTGATAGGAGAGGGCAGATGCAATGGTGTGAACATCCTGCACGGTTTTCTTTTCTTCACTTAGTCCCTCTTGCAGATAGGCATCTGTTTGCAGAACCTGTTGTTTAACAAATCCTAGCAACTTCCGTCTAGAAGAGAATGCGATCCTCTGGATGGTCTTCCAGCATCTGCTCTGTAGATGAGCTGGTAGCTACGGCTCCATGGTATCTCCAGAATGCTGTTGTCAGTAGATCCTTGTACTGGAACATGGACCCATTGGAGGTTGTTGATCAGCACCCCTGGATATGGTCTCGTCATTACGCCAGAAGGGTTAGGAGAGGGGTCTTTTTTTTGTTAGGAAATCTGAAAAACACTAGTAAACATAATGAATGTATGCCCCCCCACCCCCCACCCCCCTTTACACAAAAGACAGAACACATTACAAACACTTATAATATACATTTGACTATTTACATGGCCCTTTATTATTGCCATCAGATTTTTCTGTTAATTGATCATTGTGGGACCATCTCTTAACAGGTTGTTGGTATTTAGTTTTGTGAGCAATACTGAATGGTAATCATAGTCACGTATACCCTTTGTTCAGCGATGGTCCTTGATGTCTTGCTGCCGCTCCCATACTAATAATTGATTGGATTAAGTGTTCTAAATGTTTTGTAAGGCTGCTTTAAGCCAATGTAAAAATACCCTACAGATAGAAGTTGCTTTCGGCTGCTCCCTATTCGGGATCGGACAAACCGGTCCGCACAACAACTTGGCAAATGTTTTACGCCGGATGCCCTTCCTGACGCAACCCTCCCATTTTTCCGTGCTTTGGACTGGCACTGCATCCAGTGGCTGGGGTTGAGGCATTGGCTGGGAATCGAACCTGGGCCTTCCGCATGATGAGCGAGAAACCTACCACTGAGCCACTGAAAATTTTTTGGCTGCAACACTCACAAAAACCCTGGAGGGAGACTGAGTTGAGTTTACTGAACACTACACAGTGGAAAATTTCTGCTATATTACATATGAGGAAAGTACAGGACGCTATGTGGTGGTTGATGTGATATCAGTGATTTGATGAGGAATGGTCAGAAGGCTAGGAGGTGAGATTTTAGCACATAGAGGGTTCAAGCGGCGCTCAGGCAAAAAGAAACTGCTGCAGGTGGGAATGAAGATAAAGAGTGAAGCGTGCGAGTTATTAGATAATATTTCTGTCCTGTTCAGGAGTGAAGTGTTTTTATTTATTTAAGTTATAAACTTAAACTTTAATTTCTTTACAACAGCATTCTGGATACTGATTGGTCATCAGGTGCTTATTTATGTATTTATTTATTTTCTCTGCAGATGACAGATTTATTCATTCGCTCATCATAAATACTTTCAGGATGTCCTATTAAAGGAAGATAAAGATAAAGGAAGACCCTTCTGTGCTTAATTTCTTTCTGTAATTCCTCCAAAAAAAACCCTTTGTTTTAGTTTTGAATAAAAAATTATTGTTGCAGCTTTAAGCTTTTGCCATAAGCTGATTTGGGTGCTTTTTTTCACTTTTTTAGAGTGAATAAGCAGAGTGTTTTCTCATGTGGGTAACATTTAACAGGATATTTTTCATCAAACATCTTGGGCTTTTTTTCCCCCTGATTCGTGTCGAATTAAACAAGGTTGTGAATGAACAGCACAGAATATAGAAAACTGTGGCACTGATGCTGTGTCTTCATTAATTAAGCGTGAACAAATATGGAGTTATGTTCATGAAAACAGCTGTGGAAGAAAAATAGAAAGATATCAATCAGATAAAAAATAATTAAAAAACAAACAAAAAAAAAACAATTCTTCTGCAGTGTTTCACCTTGAAGATTCTAGTGAAAGAAAACATTTTTATTCGAGGAAATATTTGCGCACACACACACACACACACACGAAACTATGCCATTTAAACAGGTCGTGAAGGCCAGGGGTCGGAGGTCAGGCTTCCCACTGATGGAGCGATGGCTGAGTAAATGAGTGGCAAAATGTCAGCGAGCGTCATCGGCACGACCGGAATTCCAAAACTGTGATGCGACACAAAACATGACGAGATGCAATTTTACAAGCAATATGGGATTCAAATAGAACAGCAATGCTGTTTAATAAAACATGGATTGTTTATATAATAATGTCTGAAAAAAGTTTTTAAAAATTATCTATTTAATTCTATTTAAATTTCTATTCAATTTTCTATTTAACTCGGAAAATGTAAATAATTTTAAATGTACCAATAATTAAGTACATAATTGTAACATCAGCTGCTTGCTGTAATTTTGTAAATCAATTATAATGATAAAATATATCACATATATATTGTATCATCGTATCATACACAGCTTTACAAACAGTCTCGTGTTGTTTTTAATAATCTGATAAACAAATAAAATAAAGATTGCAATGCTTTCTAATTTGCTGTAGAAGAGAAATAAAACACTTAAGGAATAAACTGCTAAAGGAATAAAATTCTTAAGGAATAAAACCCTTAAGGAATAAAACTCTTTCAAGGAACAAAATGCTAAAGGAATAAAACACTTTTGTCTGAAAGACAATTTTACCTTTACTGTATCAATCAATTAACTGATGTCTTAATGAGTCAGAGCAGAAATACTGATAGAAATGAGTGAAGGATAACACTGTTGTGCAAATAGGCAGTGAAAAGTCTTTAAAGTGCAGAGGTGAGGTGTGTGTGTGTTTGTGTATGTGGATGGGCATGACTTCCCCAGCTGTAGTTTTAAGGGTGAAAGACTGGCCCAGTAATTCAATCCAGGTACATTTCTGTAAGACACGTTACACTTTGTTAAACATGGTGCCATTTGGCGCCAGTGCGATGCGGATCGTAATGAGGACTGGATGGGAAACGAGTCCCAGCGAGGCCGGCCAGCACTGGTGGCCTCTGCTCGCTCTCGGCATGCGCCAACATTTTGCTTTCCAAATAGCAGGTGCCAGCTGCCGCCTAAAGCAGCTGACCTTTCACCATTCCTTCACCGATCTGTCCGTTCTGACATTTCTGTCGTTCGTGTGCAAGGAGGCACAACACCCACGTACGTACACACACACACACACACACACACACACACACACACACACACACACACACACACCTTCGAGAAACCTGACAGCAGGCCTTTGTGATATTTGGGCTGGAAATGAGAGAGCGTTGATCTCTGACAGATGGATATGAAAGCAGCGAGTGTTTTCTTAGCACAGAGCCTGTGATGACTTCTGATTAGAAGTCCATGACTGCCCTTTAAAAAGCAAGACCTTTTAATGATCCGAGAGCAGCGAACTAGCGACTCGTTACAGGTCTGGCCCTGACAAGTGAACTCGCTTCAGCTTTACCTCATGGTCAGTGATTAATACGGAGACACCAAGCATTCGTTCAGGAGTCGAAGTGTGTGCACAGTACCGTGCTGTGCCATGTGATGGCAGTATTAGCAGGCATCTTTGACACAGCTCCACTTCCTGTCAGTAAAAATCACATTCTTTATGTTGATGCCAATAAACAAAGGCTGAACGCAGTGCAAACCTTGTGAGATCACAAGTTACTGCACTGTTACAGGTCAGAGGTCATACACTTTCTATTAGATACACACATGAGGGAGTACACCAATATATTCGGTGCAGTTCTGGAGAAAAAGATTGACAAATATTGGGGGGAAACTGGCTCAGTGAACAGATTAACACCCCACCCCCCCAAACACATTACTGACACTCACATGGTGTGTGTGACAGCGTTGAAGTTATCTCAGTGCACAATCCATAATCTCATACATTTTTACACTAACAACAATACCTCACATGAGATGTACACTGTTCATTGTTTATTTTAATAAATAGCTTTTAAAAAAACCCTGCAAACTGCAAAAACTGCACACTAATCAATGTGATTTACATGCTACATGCTCACCTTTCATACTAGCGTCATTCCCAGATTAATAAAGCATAGTTAACTCTAATAGCACCAACGATCTCTGCTACTTTCTACAAAATGTAATTTTACTTCATAATGTCTTTATGCTCATTTAATAACAAAATAAGATGAACGCATGAATGAGTGAGTACAGGACTGAGGAACCATCTAACCATGTGTGTTTGAGGAATCTGTCTAGGAATCATTCAAGGAATCATTTCAGGACTCGTCGAAAGATTTGAGGAAACGTTCACAGAATCATTTAAAGAACAATTTGAGGAATCATCCGAGGAATCGCTCAAGAAAACGTTCACAGAATCATTTAAGGAATTGTTAGAGGAATTATTCAGGGAAATTTTCAGGGAATCATTAGAGGAATCGTTCAAGGAATCATCCAAGGAAATTTTTTCGAGATATAGAGGAATCGTTCATAGAATCATTTAAGAAATTAGTCAAGGAACAATCCAAGGAACTTTTCAAGGAATTATTACAGGAATCTTTAGAGGAATTGCATGAAGACATCCAACCATTTTGATCTGTCACTTTACAGCATCATGACTAACTGTGTAGAAAGCATGATATCAGTGTCACACTGTTGATTTGTCTCCTTATATTGCCACTGAAATCAAGGCTGGAGGACGATTAACATGCACTGTACATGGAAAGGCCCCAAACTGAACCCTTTCAACATGGCCAAGAAGGTAGGAGGCTTCAGTGCAGTAAAGCAAGCACATGAGCCGAGTTTTAAATGGTTTGTTACTTACCACTACACTACACTACAGTCTCCAACTAATCTTCTGAACTCTAAACACAAACCTCATGTCATTAAACCCAGAAAGAAATCAATAAGTGTTTATATGATGTAGATCTATTTTGCTTTTCATATACACTTTACTAGTCGTATTGCACCGCAGCCACGACAAGAGTAAAATATCTCTCATCAATAGCTCCTTAGTGTAATTACAGCGATCAATAAATCCATTGAGCTCCAGATGAAGCTGCACTCAATGAAACGGCCACGTCTGGATTCCACTGCCTGCTTGAAGCAGCACTCATCATGTTCTAACCCTCTCGGGCCGTCATCACAAAAGGTGTGTGTGTGTGTGTCTACATGCAGCAACCCTATACACACTCATGCAGATGTGCTTCATGACCACCAGACAGAACGTTTCACATGTCAATAAGAACTCAGGTGATCAGATTCTATTATGAGATATTAGATATTTCAGATATTTTTGGATCTCATTTAAACAACCCGGTGAAGCAGTTTTACCACTTTGGAATAGAGGATTGCATCAGACAGAAATGCCTTCGGGGTAAGTTCTGCTCTTTAAATCCACCGCAGTGTTGCCTCCATCCCTGAGGCCTTCAACATCTCATCGAACAAGCTTCATTTGAGCTAATAAAGTAACAGAACAGGCTTGTTTCCCCAACGGGAAATGACAAGGGTAAGTCACCAGGGGCGGGATTTAAAAAAATAAATAAATAAAGAAAAAAACAAAAAGAAAGAGGCAAATGAATCCAAATATTCCCACTGTTACATGGTTTACAATTTACACAAATTATAGAAAGACATCTGAAGAGCAGAACACAACCATTTAACCATTACAGCACCGACATCTCTGCTCTGATTGGTCAAAACGTGTTGGTGCATTTCCTGTAACTGAAGCTCCTTCTAATATGTTATCATTTCCATAGTAATGGCTGACAGTACTGGGAATCCTGGGAGTCTGCGTTGCAGGAGTGATGTTGAGGGAATGATCGTGGATTGATGTAAGAATAATGTGTGTCCAAGAGCTTGGTCTGGTCAGGTTATTGCTTAACTTGAGGTTTTGCTTCGGGCAGAGGTCAAAAGGTCAGACATCGAAACCTCAATGAGGTGATAAATGACACTAATAACCTGATTTCTGGCCATAGCTCGGTTATTTAATGGTGAGAAGGAGGAGAAGATGAGGCTAATAAGAGATTAAGCTAATAATAATGATTTATGCTGAAGAGGGGAGGATAAGGATGGTGAGAATAAGGATAATGATGAGGAGGACAATTTGGATAAAGATGATGAGGAGGAGGATGATGAAGAGGATAGTAATGATGATGAAGAGGAGATGAGCATGTTGATGATGAGGATGATTTGATAAGGATGAGGCGAAGTGTTGATGATAAGGATGAGGATAGATGATGATGAGCTGTTGATATGGATGAATGGTGAGGGAGTGATAAGGATGAGCATAATGAATGCATTTTGATAAGGATGAGGATGGTGATAAGATGAATGATGAGGATAGGAAATGTTGGATAGATGATGGATGAGGGAAAGTGAGGATGGATGATGAGCATGTTGATGGATGAGGATAGATGATGAGCATGTTGATGGATGAGGATATGGATGATGAGCATGTTGATAAGGATGAGGATGATGAATGAGAATGCTGTTGAAAGGATAAATATGATGAGAGCTGTTGATAAAGGGATGATATGAGCATGTTGACAAGGATAGAGGATAATGAGCATGAAAGATGAGGATAGTGATGATGAGCATGTTGAGAAGGATGAGGATAGTGATGATGAGCATGTTGATAAGGATGAGGATAGTGAAAGGATGATATGATGAGCATGTTGAGTAAGGATGAGGATAATGATGAGCATGTTGAGAAGGATGAGGATAATGATGAGCATGTTGAAAGGATGAGGATAATGATGAGCATGTTGATAAGGATGAGGATATGATGAGCATGTTGAAAGGATGAGGATAGATGATGAGCATGTTGAGAAGGATGAGGATATGATGATGAGCATGTTGAGAAGGATGAGGATAGTGATGAGGCATGTTGAGAAGGATGAGGATAGTGATGATGAGCATGTTGAGAAGGATGAGGATAGTGATGATGAGCATGTTGAGAAGGATGAGGATAGTGATGATGAGCATGTTGAGAAGGATGAGGATAGTGATGATGAGCATGTTGAGAAGGATGAGGATAGTGATGATGAGCATGTTGATAAGGATGAGGATAATGAGCATGTTGAAAGGATGAGGATAATGATGAGCATGTTGAGAAGGATGAGGATAATGATGAGCATGTTGATAAGGATGAGGATAATGATGAGCATGTTGATAAGGATGAGGATAATGATGAGCATGTTGATAAGGATGAGGATAATGAGGAAGATGTTGAGCATGTTGAGAAGGATGAGGATAGTGATGAGCATGTTGATGAAGGATGAGGATAATGAGGATAGATGATGAGCATGTTGAGAAGGATGAGGATAGTGATGATGAGCATGTTGAGAAGGATGAGGATAGTGATGATGAGCATGTTGAGAAGGATGAGGATAGTGATGATGAGCATGTTGAGAAGGATGAGGATAATGAGCATGTTGAAAAGGATGAGGATAATGATGAGCATGTTGAGAAGGATGAGGATAGTGATGATGAGCATGTTGAGAAGGATGAGGATAATGATGAGCATGTTGAAAGGATGAGGATAATGATGAGCATGTTGAGAAGGATGAGGATAATGATGAGCATGTTGATAAGGATGAGGATAATGATGAGCATGTTGATAAGGATGAGGATAATGATGAGCATGTTGATAAGGATGAGGATAATGATGAGCATGTTGATAAGGATGAGGATAATGATGAGCATGTTGATAAGGATGAGGATAATGATGAGCATGTTGATAAGGATGAGGATAATGAGGAGAGATGTTGAGTAAGGATGAGGATAGTGATGATGAGCATGTTGAGAAGGATGAGGATAGTGATGATGAGCATGTTGAGAAGGATGAGGATAATGAGCATGTTGAAAAGGATGAGGATAATGATAGCATGTTGAGAAGGATGAGGATAATGATGAGCATGTTGAGAAGGATGAGGATAATGATGAGCATGTTGATAAGGATGAGGATAATGATGAGCATGTTGATAAGGATGAGGATAATGATGAGCATGTTGATAAGGATGAGGATAATGAGGGAAAAGATGTTGATGAGCATGTTGAGAAGGATGAGGATAGATGATGAGCATGTTGAGAAGGATGAGGATAGTGATGATGAGCATGTTGAGAAGGATGAGGATAGTGATGATGAGCATGTTGAGAAGGATGAGGATAGTGATGATGAGCATGTTGAGAAGGATGAGGATAGTGATGATGAGCATGTTGAGAAGGATGAGGATAGTGATGATGAGCATGTTGAAAAGGATGAGGATAATGAGCATGTTGAAAAGGATGAGGATAATGATGAGCATGTTGAGAAGGATGAGGATAATGATGAGCATGTTGATAAGGATGAGGATAATGATGAGCATGTTGATAAGGATGAGGATAATGATGAGCATGTTGATAAGGATGAGGATAATGATGAGCATGTTGAGAAGGATGAGGATAATGATGAGCATGTTGAGAAGGATGAGGATAATGATGAGCATGTTGAGAAGGATGAGGATAATGATGAGCATGTTGAGAAGGATGAGGATAATGATGAGCATGTTGATAAGGATGAGGATAATGAGCATGTTGATAAGGATGAGGATAATGATGAGCATGTTGATAAGGATGAGGATAATGATGAGCATGTTGAGAAGGATGAGGATAATGATGAGCATGTTGAGAAGGATGAGGATAATGATGAGCATGTTGATAAGGATGAGGATAATGAGCATGTTGATAAGGATGAGGATAATGATGAGCATGTTGATAAGGATGAGGATAATGATGAGCATGTTGATAAGGATGAGGATAATGAGGAGCATGTTGATAAGGATGAGGATAATGAGGAGCATGTTGATAAGGATGAGGATAATGAGGAGGATGTTGATAAGGATGAGGATAATGATGAGCATGTTGATAAGGATGAGGATAGTGATAAGCATGTTGAGAAGGATGAGGATAGTGATGATGAGCATGTTGATAAGGATGAGGATAATAATGATGAGCAGGCTGATGATTAAGGATGATCTGCATGATGATGATGAGCATGACAATGACCCAGCTGTATTATTTCCTTCTGCTTTTTATTACAGACCCCTACCAGTGTGTGTGTGTGTGTGTGTGTGTGTGTGTGTGTGTGTGTGTTGGAGTGCAGGGCAACAAATTACTTTCATTTATTTAAGGCTCTGATATGTCCAGCAAGTACATCCTATATCGTTCCCTAGCAACAATCTCACAAGCCTGATAGCATGCTGCAAATATTTGAATGGTTTGGTTTTTTTCCTCTCTCACTTATTTTGTTTTTTTCCTAAATCCGAAGCCAAATACAACAGAATTACATGGAACAGATCCTGTCGTTTGCACACAGCCGGAACTTTCCCCGAGCCACGAGGCTCTCCGGTGTGAATTCACTCGCACCCCATGCAAAGTGAGAGCAATCCATATATTCAGCGAGCAGCGCAGCCCGAAAACCCGAGGTAAAGATGGCAATTTCAACCCGAGCCGCTTGCATTCGAGAGAGGGATCAATGCAGCTACACGACGCCTAATGATCAGAGAACGTCGATAAGACAAAGAAGGCCGAGCGTCACCGCTGTGCCGGTGGGAACAAGCCCTGAAATGGACAAAGCGATCTGAGATGAGTTTTTAGAACAGCTCACGGATATACCAGAGCAGAAACGACGGAAAAAAAAAAGGCTCGGTCTGCTGGGTTTCCCACAAATCCCTGCAGCTCGGGGCCTGAATAAAAGCCGCTCTGCACAACAGAGATTGTCAGGTTTTGAAGGCCTGATTGCTCTTAGATGGCACGATTCGCTCCATTTGATCACGACGCAGGCCCACGTGTCCCTCGCAGGGGGAAAGCCTTTCGTGTAATTCAGGAAGAGAAAAGAGCAGACAAACAGCAACAAATTACAGAGAGGGGGCATTAACGCTGATGAACGCGGCGTGACAAGAAAATAGCGACAAGCCAAACCTCCCCATTCCTCCTCTCTCCTCCCCGTACCACCCCACCTACCCCTCCCCCTACTCTCCCTGCCCCAGAGAGATTTAAATAATAAAAAAAAGCATCAGCTTCCGAACAAACAGGATAATTATGGCCTGCAGTCTTGCTGTCGCCGGTCCGGCTCTGCGCCGCAGAAACACGGGCATTATCATCATCACTCCAAGCTTTCCGCCAAAGAAATTAGGGGGGCATCAATGTTTCATAAAACCATGACTTTTTTTTTGTTTGTTTGTTTTTTTGGAGGAAATCTCGTCTAAAATCAAACACATCACGCCCGTTCCTCCAAGCACTTGGTTTTTCTGACGCAATGGAAATTCTAGGAAATTGATGCAAAGGTTTCTAGTTCTCAGTTATGAGTAAAGAGAAAATATACGGTGAGCCAAATTGGAAATGAAATCTGGGGGGGAAAAAAAAGGACAAAAATTCATGCTCTAAAATTATCCACACCAGAAAGCATCCACTTGCTCATCAGTGGGAGAGAAAAAACTAAATTTTAAGACTAAATTTAAGCTGATATTTCGTCCTGCCCGAATAGGCTGCTTTGGGTAGGTATTTTTGTCTCGGTCCCTGATGACTAAGACAGAAACTCTGCACTGCGAGCTGTTCTTAAGCCAGTAATTGTTAACAAGCTGCTCTCTGTGCGCTGATTGCAAGCGCGCTTCATTTCTTAAATAAATGAGCAGAAATAAAAAGCTGGCTTTATTTACAGTTTAGCGAGCGAGCACAACTGAGGTGACGATCGTGAAGGAGGGCAGGAGGCGCTGCTCCGCGAGTTGAGCTGAACCAAATCATTTACATGCACGTCCATTAAGCAGCTGTGAGATCTCATGCCTGAATAATGCATCAACAACGCCTTCGGTCATGAAGCGGCGCCTTATAAATGACACCCTGTGTGATTGAATCAGATTTATGAAACCTTTATGGATCAAATATGCGATTGTAGAACATGTATTAGCCCTGAAGGTAAACATGAGTAGGGAAATGAAAAATGCTTTCTTTTCTAAGAGCCAGTCAAGAGAGAGAGAGAGACTTTACAGAACATTTGTATCGAAGAACTGACTGAAACAATACTCATCCCCTGGACCATTCACCCTTGTCTCGTCTCGTGCGCTTTATTGCACAATGTTAGCTAGCTAGTTTGTTTGTTTTCTTGCCAGACATTTTGGATTCAGAGGTAAACAGGAAAGCGACTGATCTGATATGCAGACTGAAAGTCATGAACAGGTTCATGGACGCTAATGAATTCGGAAAATTTTTTCGGATCATTTATGCAAGAAATGTCATCATGGTTCGATCGAGAAAAATCTTTTGTATATCCTATGTTTCATTACTGAGTTTGCACAGCTTTACATATAAAGATATTTCAGTGAAGTCATTTTGTGACAAAAATAAAACTTTGTGATTTTATATACAGTTAAAATTTTGATTTTATTTATTTCAACTACACACCATTTACTTAAAAAAAAAAAAAAAAAAAAAAAAAAAAAAGCGATTTTTATTAATGACTGATCCAAGGCTAATCCATAACCTCAGATAAAAGTATCTCCACCCTCTAAAAGGAGGAGTTTGTGTGTCTATGGTAGATGGAAGATTTGGCACGTGCTGTGCTTTAACACTGTTTAGTCGTTATTTTGCTGTCACTATTTACCTTTTATGGTGTTTTGTGGGCGTGGCTAAATGTACATTTAAGGCTGATTGACATTTATGAATATGCACACACAGTGAAACTGGAGAAAATCTGCCAAACTTCATAAATCTGATGTGAATTTTAGTTCGGTTCAGTTTAGTTGGATGGAAAGATTCCCACACGACTTCACTAAAAGATTTATAAACGAAAGCTGGCGAAAGGAGTAGAAACTCAATAAGGGTAAACAAACAGGATCAAAACCAGTACAGCATGTATTAGTGATGGTTTTGCTTCTGAACATTTCAGGTGGAACTCCACAAAGCTAAAGGCTTTGAGTGACTTGGAGCAGAAGCTTGTCTAATCAGGACAATGCTAACTTTTAGAATTACACCACCAACACGGGTCTAACAGGCTGTGAAGTTGTAGCTTGGGTTTAGTTTTGCACTGGGGTTAGCTACGAGGATAAAACCAGGACCAGGAATAATAGAGAAATTAATTCTTTCTGCTTAGAAATAGCAACGAGGAAAAAGGTTGATGATTGAATGTCTTTGTCATGTCCCACTCCACAGTGGTGGTTAATATGAAGCCTTGCATATGTAAATAGAAATAACTAGTTATAGAAATAACTCAGGACATTAAGAATAATGTTTCATAAGTATTTCTGTTTTTTTCCTAGGCTCTAGGGGCAATATATTCAAAGAAAAGTTCCAAAAAAAACATTTTTTTTCCACACAAATATACATCTTCAAAGTAAATGTTGATATCAAACCAATTTCTGCTCTCTGAGATGCTCCAAGTGCTTGTTCAACTGAAAAACAGCTCAAATTTCATCAACCACTAAAATTCTGTGTAAGGTTATTCAACAGAGGGAGAAACACACATCTAAAACACACTGAAAGCCAACAGAGTCCTGACTCATTTTATATTTTAGACCTTACAGCCAGAAAATCATTCATTTGGTTATACTGATTAAAAATGTCCCATAAGATGTCCTATTTCTATTCTGTTGTCATACTGGACCTCTAGTGTACTGGTAAAAAGGGTTAAATGACATTAAGCAGCAAAGCATTCTTTGTAATTCTGAGCAAATCCACTCCTGAATTCACCATAAATCCCTTAAACCAAATTACAATTCCGTTCTTAAAGTGACAGGCCATTTTTTTTTAAAAGCTGGTGATGAGGACTTAAATGAAAAGTAAATGCCAAGGGTGACTGGACGAGGCCACATTAAACCAGCAGCAGAGCAACTGGGACCAGAAAGAGTTCGCTAAGTGTAGCTGAACCTCAGTCCCACATGAGTGGAAAGCTGGCGACTGCGAGCAGAACCGTGACCTCGCAGGCTGCCCTCGCTAGCTCTCATTACAGTTCATGCACCCCGCTGAGGGAGCGAGTCTCGCCTGGACTGAACTCATTCCCTGGTACACGCTTTAATCAGCCTGGCTGTGGAGGCAGCGCAGTGGGAACCATGGACTCAGACGTTGTTTCTTGGGCCAAGAAGGACGTCTGCCAAAGGCTTCCATCAGCATGGGATCAATCTCAGATAACCGAGAACAAAGGAGGAGATTAGCAGGCCATCGTCCACTTAGACCCGCAAGCCAGACGTAAAGTCTGGAACTTTGCATCAATAAATGTGACCAAGAATTGCAGAAAGAATGAATTTTTGTCTGACAAACCAACCAACAGACCAACCAATCAAATCAATTTGTAATGAAGCCATCTAAGAGAAATCAAAACAAAAGTAATGGCACCTTATAAAGGAAGCATTAGTGTGTACTTTTTGTACTATATTTCTTATGTTCTGTAAAGCTGCTACTGTTACTTTTCTGTAAAATGATAAAGATTTATCTTTTTACAGAAAAAGCTTTATTGGAGACAAATAACTACACATTTTACATGGAGCATCTGCCGGATGAGTCCCTGGGAGATGATGAGCTGTTCCTGTAAAACTGAGAAGGTATCTGAAAAATGCATAAAATGTCAGAGCTGCTGTTCTAGAAAACTTTTCAACCCCTCCTGACCAATCAGAGCAGAGAACCCGACAGCACTGAAGTGTTAAAACGTTCTAGAGTCAGAGTGCTCAAAATATCAGATTTTCCCCTTTAATATTCTGAATGTTGTGGCCAGAAAAGTGCACAAAGAATAAATCTTACTGCAGTCTCAGAGGAGCAGATTTCAGATCTTACAGCATGTTCCACCCTGAAAACCTGAAACAGTTCCATCTCGGTCCACAGAAGTTATTCCACAGAAGTTTTTCAGCCTCACATTTTGTGTACCGTCATAAATCCAACACAACGTCTGTATGCTAAGGAGCTAATAACATTCAGACAGAGTGTTGGATTCAGAGTAGCGCTCCGCTTTTGAATTATGGTGGTGAAACTCTTCCCGGAGTGGAAACCTTGAGGTTAAGATGCTCGCCGAGTTCAAATTCCACAACTGCCAGCAACCCACTCGAGCAGGACCCTTCACCCCAGACCGCTCAACTGCGTGTTCAGATGCAGTTATTCGGAAGCACATGAGAATATGCAAAATCGATTTGTGTAAAATGTTAAAAGGGGTTAAGGTCCGGACATGGGCCAGGCGTAGCGCTCGGAGAGGTTCTTACAACATCATTTGGATGTGGTCCAACATAATCGATCCGACCCCTGAGAGTTGTGTGTTGTTAAACGTGGCTTGGCCGATGTTCACACAATGCGTTGAGAGTTGAGAAGCGAGAGATACTCGTTGTGTTTATGGAGTATTCTGGGGGGCGGGGGTGGGGGGTGTTGCAGTGATATGAAATGACCTACATACAGAACACTCCAGCTCTGGAGTCCCACAAACAAGAAATCTGGAAGTGGGAGAAAACCCCAATCTCTCCAAAGGGCACTTGGTCCTTCACGTTCAGCTAGAGGCTTTACAGAGAAACAGTTAGAGCTGCACTTTGAATGTAAATGAATACTGCATGCTTTCTTTCACCCAAATGTCATCTTCCTTGCATGCCAAGTTTACTCCTCATATATTTAGCCCAGGAAATGCATAAGAACCTTTCAATCAAGTAAAGGCACCTTCCTCCTCTTGCTTTTTTTTGGATTAATTATGAAAATGCATTCAGGCCAAGGCCATTCAGACGTCTAGTGGCAATTGGAATTTAAAAGCTTTTTCTTTTTCCCAGCCGGTTTTTTTCTCTCTTGCTTGTTATTTTCGACTCGAGACTGTGGGAAATCCCAAATGCATTACAGTGGATTGCTTTCACAGTCCAATTAGCATTTTGAGCAATTACACCAAAGAAAGCAGCAGCCATTTCAGAGGCGAGTTACTTCTGGAGTGTCGGAGCACTTTAGGTAGGAGAGCGGGAAGAAGGGGAGAGGGATTAAAAAAGCAAGACAAGGCAGAGAAATGAAGGATAAACAGTGAAAAAGTTACTAAAGTGCTAGAGAAGTAGTGCATGGAGTGAAGGTGTCGGATTCGCCGGATCAAGCTTCGGGAAACGCTCAGACGAAGACGGGTAACTCGTGAATTTAAAAAAAGCGAGCAGTGAGAAGGAGGAGTGGCTCTGAGGACAAGGCCGAGGGTTTGAACAAATCACAAGCAATGTCTGTTCTGACTGTTTACAAAACCGCACTGAGTATCGGCATTAGTGAGAAAAAAAAAAATGAATTAACTGGTGACTCATTCACCGTAGCGAATGAATGTGATGAAAAATGAATTAACTGGTGGATATTGAAGAACCTGACAAACACAAATTGAATAATTCCACTCCATTTTATTTATATAGCACTTTAACAATGAACAATTAAAAAAAATTCCTGCTTTACAGAAATTTATAAATTGAGGAAATAAATGTTATATTTAAACTGATCCCTAAACACAACTTATAAAAATTAATATGTAAAAATAAGCTAAAAAAATATTCCATAAACACAACCTATAAAAGTTATCCATAAGAACAATCTAATAAAATTAATTCCTAAACACTGGAAAAAAAAAAAAAAAAAAAAAAATCCCTAAACATCGTGTATAAAATGAATCCCTAAACATAATCCCCGAAACACCTTTAAAAAAAAAAAACAGTTGTAAAATTTATCCCAAACCCAACATCTAAAAGTTGTGCTGTTTTAGGAAAATAATGAACCCGTACATGTTAACTTTCGTTCTGTTCTAAAATGTTGATTATTTTCCTGATACCATCATTGAAAAATCTCCTAACCAATCAGAATTCAGAAAAAAAACCTCAATTAAATAATTTAAAAAAAAAAAAAAAAAAAAAAAAAAAAACTCTTGTAATGTCCTGAAGGATGATGAGTGCAGCGGCATGATTGTGTCTGGGTTTGGGTTCTCGCGCCTGGCGCTCCAGTGAGACTAGCGCTAATGAGATGTAATGAGAACACAGCACACAGGTTGCTTGGTGTCATTTTCTTGGAGACAGAATGGCTCGTAGTCGTTTCCGAGAAAAACCGTGCTGCTCCTTGTTATGGTTCCCTGTAGCACAAGTTACAGGCTAAGCGATGTGTGTATTTAAAAAAAAAACCAAAAAAACAAAAAAACACACACACACACACATCTAATAACAGCAGTCTGACATCAAAAGCTGTCCGTAGTGAATGAGTGTGATGAGAAGTCATAAGGTCATGCTGTGAGCTAGTGTTCACTTCAGATTAGCAAAGCAAGAGCACTGGCGGAGAATTCGAACTCAAACACCACTAAGCTCATATGCTTTAAAAAGGCTAATGCATCTCAGGTGGCAGAGTCTGATTTTCAGGATGTTCTAAATCATGGTACATTTCAGTCAGCAAATCCACAGGAACTGTCACACTGAACAAAGTAACAATTCACATTCATTTTTTATCCATGTATTGTTACATATACTGCTGCATCACAGATGTTCCACAACAGTAAAAGTAACTGTAAATAGATTTTTAAAAAAAAGGTATATGAATTGAGTTTTTTTATAGTAAAAGATTATTTAATTAAGAATGAAGATTAGTTCTAATCCATTTAGGATTACATTAAATAATATGGGAAGTACATGAAATATGATACACTGACCTCACAACACAAATGTTATGTGATCTTTCACAGCAGAGAGCGAGAGCGAGAGAGAGAGAGAGAGAGAGACAGACACACACACTTCAGTGGGGTTGAGTCAAGAAAAGAACATGCAGATTTAAAAAATTAAACTAAATCAGGACACAGGACTAGACAGGAAGGAAGGAAGATGGAAAGGAAGGACTCCCTCTCAAAGGTAAAAAAGGAAGAAAGAAAAAGTTGCTTTATCTTGGAAATATGCAGGATTGATGTGGGACACTAAAAATCACATGGAGAAACACAGTAGTGGGTTTGGAGCTGACTAAAATATTCATTGTCTCTGTTTGGGTAAAAGTGTGGCATTAAAGCTAAAGAGAGAGGAGAGCTGCTTTTTTGAGGTGGACAGAGAGTGAGAAAGAGAGAGAGAGCGAGAGTGTGAGTGTGAGTGAGCGAGAGAGGATTGAGAGGATGTGTAACAGAGTGATGGAGAGCTGGAGGTCGAGCCACCAGTGCACGGCTCGAAGGTTGGATTTACAGACAGAACGGAGGGATTGACCTGGAGGATGACCTGTTTTTATTTCCTTCTCTTCTTCCTGCAGAAGCTACATGCATTTAAAACTAAGAACGGGCGAGCTGCTCCCTGTGCAGGAGTGTATACAGAGCTGACACGCCATCTGCTCGTGCGTGTGCGCGTGCACTTACATGAGGGTGTTGTTTGAGGAAGGAGGTGAAGGTGTTGAAAACATGGTAAGGATTCATGAAGGTGTCAGAGAAGACACACACACACTATTTCTTGCTACACTCCCTACAGGCTAATATACACTGAATTCTTGTTTATTTATTTTCTCTTTTTTCCCCCAGCGGTCACATCTTTGTCAGAAAGCAAGCATCTGCATTTCACGGCTTAAAAAAACCAAAAAAAAACCCCGGCACTTGTGTAACGGTGTGAGCTGTTCGTTTAAAGTGTGAAAAGTGCTGCATTAAAGGTTTATGACACTAAACATCCACACTTCACGTTTGATAGAAATGACTCATGCTAATGAGCTCAGAGCATCAGCAGATTGGCCTAGAGGTCACAACCCTGCTGAGGAGGGAAATTAAAAGATTTTGAAAATGGAGTTTGAATCTAGCTTCCAGGAAGAAGAGCAGAAACTCTGAAGTGTCAGAAGAAAGGAAGCTGATGATAATGTAGCTTAACATAACCAGAAATAATCAACATATACATCTTAAAGACTTTCTGATTGTGAAATTGTTCTAATTAGAGTAGAGGCTGCTGTTGCTACAGTGATGAGTTACAGCAGTACAGCGAGAGGCCTGGACTCATAGCAACCATCAGCACAGCCGAGGCACTGCATGGATGGATGGAAGGAAAGAAGGAAGCACTCCATCTTGAAGGAAGGATGGAAGAAAGGAAGGAATGAAAGGAAGGATGCACTCCCTCTCAAAGGAAGGAAGGAAGGAAGGATGTAGGACTCCCTCTTGAAGATAAGCAAGGAATGAAGAACAATTCACTCTCAAAAGTAGAGAAAGGAAGCAAGAAATTCTTGTAAGATTTACAGAGAGTGACACTAAAGCAGAAAACAGGACTAAACAGGAATGAAGAAAGGCAGGAAGCAATACCTTTTGAAGGAAGGAAGGCATCTCTTTCGAAGGAAGGAAGGACTCCCTCTTGAAGATAAGAAAGGAAGAAGGAAAAATTCTCTCTTGAAAGAAAGGGAAAAAAAAAAAAAAAAAAACACTCTCAAAAGAAAAAACTTCTCAAAAGATTTACAGAGTGACACTAAATCAGGACACAGGACACATCCTTCCTTCCGTCACTCCCTTCGAGAGGGAGTGCTTCCTTCCTTCCGGCGCCTTGGCTGTGCTGACAGTTGCTATGGGTCCAGGCCTCTCGCTGTAACTCGTATCACTGTAGCAACAGCAGCCTCTACTCTAATTAGAACAATTTCACAATGAGAAAGTCTTTAGGATGTATAGGTTGATATTTCAGACGGACAGATGGAAGGAAGTAAAGAAAGTGACTGTTCAAAATGAGCTACATGTAAATCACAAAACTAAAGAGAAGAAGAGTGTGCGCGAAGAGTGGAATGAATGTGTGAGAGAGAGAGTGAATGAGGATGGAGTGAATGTGTGTGTAGAAATGGTGTGGAGGACGGTAATCAGGCTTCTGTGTCCTGATCTGGAAAGGCCTGAGACAGAAGCGGATGAAGCTCCTCACCTCGTCTCCTCTTCATTCAGGGGGAAAGTGTTTTAATAGCATTTCCATGTCCGTGTCCTTGGAGATGCTCGTCGTCCCCCAGCAGCAGCCGCCGGAAGAGCATCAGAGTGCTGGATGCCGTGAGGAACGTCCTCCACACCGGGACCCTGAAACCTCCAGAAGACGCCGAACTATAAATACATTTCAAACACGAACACTCACCTTACAGGCAAAGCAGCTCGGAGGCTCGGAGTCTGATTCCTCCACCGCATGACTGCTTCCTGTTCGCCGCTGGAGGATTCCGCAGACGTCCCTGTGCACTGTACGATTTAAAAGCAATATTTTTATCACCGATGAGACCAAAAAAAAAAAAAACCGCTGCAGGCCCTCGACTGCTCATCACGTTCTGAAACAAGAAATCGAGTCATTTCTCAGCCGGAGATTTAAAGGCTTTAAAGGAACGGAGTCAATTAAACGAGTCCGTGGCACTGCATTCATTTGCTTTGCGTATGAAAAATCAGCGCGCTAATTGATTCATTATTCTGCGCTGAAAGCAATTAGAAAGTTTACACTGTTCGCATTAGAAAGGTGGCGAGGTTGTTGACAGATTAGAGCCCTTGTGGGCATTTGGCATCGTAATTGCTCATTAAACATGGAGGTGGTACCGAGTTCCCAGACAGTCACACGACTAGTAAACATTTCCAACCCTGGATAACCCGCATCCTTCTAAACACATGCGCGTTTAACAAGCGCACAAAGAAAGTCTTAAAAGCTTTCCGGCTTTAAGTCTTTCTTATCTTCTTCTTGATATGCTGGAATATATGCACCGGTATCATAAAGTTACACAAAACAACCCCCCACCACACACACACACACACACACACACACACATTCCCCCCTCCCCAAAGAGCATAAATATAAATATATATCGATTTGCAGTCAGCAGCCACGGCGGTACGCAGCGCCGCTTAATTGCGTCTCCCATAATGTGAAATTGATGAAGATCTTGTGGCGAAGATATTAACACATCAATAGAAAGCTTTAACTCTTAAAAAAAAGCGAAGCTCATCATCACGGGTAGACTGATTAAGATGTAAATGCACTTCCTCACACGTGGAGCATTTCTACGCCTCTGAGCCAAAAGCGCTGTAGAAACATCATGAAGAAGAACAAGAAGAGGAAGAAGAGCAGGAGGAAAAAAAAATCAACAGCTGGATTGTAGCCAGTGTTTGAAACTGTTAAAAAATAAACACACAATGCATGTGGAATCTTTTTTTTTTCTTTTTTTTTTTCAATACCTAAAGCGCTACACATTAAGATGGATTTTTTTTTCAGCTTTTTTTTTTTTTGCACACAATTAAGATTCTCAGGCTTGTCGTCTCTCTCACCTTTGCACCTTAAATATGTCGAGCGTGGACTCCTCCTGCTCCTGAACAGTTGGCGAGTGCAGAGGTCATTTCTTGAGGAATCTAATGAGGCCCTTCTGAAAGAAAGAAAAAAAAGCACTATAGTGGAGATGTGAGGGTTTTCTTTTAATGTAGATTATTTTAGCAGTGTTTTTTGGAAGATCGGAATTAGTCTCCTCTTTCATTTTGTTCTGTGTTTTTTTTTCACAGGTTCTCGTCTAACTGGGATCTCTTTGACTGGAAGCGTTTAGCATTTATTTGAAGGGTACATTTAAAGGAAGAAAGAATAAAAGAAAGAAAGAAGGAAGACAGGCTCTCGAAAGAAAGAAATGAAGGTGGATAAAAGGAAGAAATAAAGTGTTCTCTGAAAAAAAAAATTAATACACGACATCTACTGGAAATGAAAGAAAGAAAGAAAGAAAGAAAGAAAGAAAGAAAGAAAGAAAGAAAGAAAGAAAGATGGGAGGAAGGAAGGACAAAAGCAGACACTCCCTCATGAAAGAAAGAAGGAAGGTGCTTTATCTCAAAAGAAAGAAAGACAAAAGAAGGGAGGGAAAGAGGGAAGGAAGGAAGCAAGGAAGAAAGAAAGAAAGAAAGAAAGAAAGAAAGAAAGAAAGAAAGAAAGAAAGAAAGAAAGAAAGAAAGAAAGAAAGAAAGACGAAGAAGGAAGGAAGCACGGTCATGAAAGAAAGAAAGAAAGAAAGAAAGAAAGAAAGAAAGAAAGAAAGAAAGAAAGAAAGAAAGAAAGAAAGAAAGAAAGAAAGAAAGAAAGAAAGAAAGAAAGAAAGAAAGAAAAAAACAAAGGAAGAAAGGAAGGAAACAAGAAAGCACTCATGAAAGAAAGAAGAAAGGTACTTTTTCTCAAAAGAAAAAAAAGACAAAGCAAGGAAGGAAGGAATAAAGAAAAAGAAGGTAACTCACAAAAGAAAGAAAGTTATCATTTAGCTGAAGAGCTTATTTGACTAAGTTTGGTTAAGATTTTAACCCACTTACTAATAGAATACTAATAACATCCAGATTGCTTTATTCCTTTTAACCCAAAGCAATTTACCAAAAATTACAATTTTTGTTTTTTTAAAGAAAAGAATTCTTTTCTTTAAAACTTTTTATTTAAAACTGTCTGCAATACAAGTTCCTGATATCATCAAACCACAAACCACCACAAACCATCTGTTCTAAAGACCACAAAATGCGACTGGACACACAAACACACACAAACACACACACACACACACACACACATACACACACACACACACACACACACACACACACACACACACAATGTTAATATTTATCAAAGATTAGCCTTCACACACTCTGAACTGGTTGCGATTCATATGATGAATCTGATCTGCAGTCTATCTACTGTCTGGGTTTCTGACCAATCAGATTTGAGCCTTCATCAGCAGTGCAGGTATAACGTAGCCTTACGTAGTTCCAAGCAGCATGACCCTGACAGTGACTCTGACTGAACCCCACACTGTGAGATGCACAGGTTCATTCCGAGGACTGAGTTTTGAACAAGTTGAAGAAAAACATATATATTTTAATTTTGGCAACTCTGCAGGCTGCCTGCTGAAACTCCAGAGGAGACACCAGAGTGTTAGGCTCAGGGGAACATCTGAAAGGCTGAAAGTTCATCTCTGAGAAACTACACAGGAACCATGTTCTAGAGATCGGCTATCTTTCCTACAGGCAGTTTGAAATTTTACCTCAGTTAAACCTGCGAGATGACTTCTTTTTTTTGAGCACTGTTCTTATAAATTCTTTAAACACTTCAATATTATAGTGTCATATTTTATACCTTCATATTATACCTTTGTATTCAATAGAGAGAAAAAAAAATAAGAAGGTAAAGAAGGTGCTTTTTCTGGGAAAAAAAGAAAAGGGAGGGAGGGAAAGAAAGGAGGATAGAAAATGATGGCAACTTCACAGAAGAAAGAAAGAAAGAAAAGAAGCTATGTGAAAGAAAGAAAGAAAAAAGAAAGAAAAAGAAAGAAAGAAAGAAAGAAAGAAAGAAAGAAAGAAAGAAAGAAAGAAAGAAAAGAAGCTATGTGAAAGAAAAAAGAAAGAAAAAAAGAAATAAATAAATAAAGAAAAAAACCTATGTGAAAGAAAGAAAGAAAGAAAGAAAGAAAGAAAGAAAGAAAGAAAGAAAGAAAGAAGAAACGAAAGGACTAAAGCGCCGCTGCATCACTCTTTTTCAATCGAGATGATACAAGGGTTCGATCCTGTTGCACTGTTATCACCAGGGTGTCGAACTGCATTGTGGGTAAAATAGGAAAAAAAGATTCGATTCCAAAATCTGTGTGTTCAGGTTTATTATAAATCCTGACATCCAAGACATTTAGAAGGATTGGGATTTCGTCAGAAATCCTACATCAATCCTGTTCGTAGGATGGATGTAAGATTTCTGCTGGAAAGTTTTTCAGCTCAGTGACACGACTTCCCTTGAGTTTCTGTACTTCTTGAACTTTTGCCACTCAGTACTCAGTCCTGCGCTGCTGTTTTTAATTTGAATACATTCTGGACTGGGTCAGTAAAGCCTTACGTCTCAGAGACGTGGAGGCCGGGAGCTGAATTTGAATGAGTGTGTGAGATACAGTTAAGTGTGTGTGTGTGTTTTAATAGAAATGATTCTAGCTTATGCTATAGAGGGAAGTCCCACCATAATTATCTGCTACTGAAATTATAGTCCGTGGATTGAAATTACTTGCTACTGACAAGACTTTGTTTTAAACTGCTGTAGGAAGAGACTGGAGTGTAATTAGTACGCCTTCTGTGCGGTGTGTAATATTATCACCATCACAGACTAATGTGATTGGTCGGAAAGTGTTTTTTTTTTTTTTATGGAACAGCAGCTCTGACAACTTTATATTAACTGGTGTTTCTTCATTTCTATAGTCACAGGAGCTAGGCATGTGGCGTTGTTTTAGCCAAAGAGATGTTTACGTTAAGTTATTTAACTGAACCACTGCAACAGTGTCACGAGTGTTTTACGACACTGGAATTAAAATCGAAGTGTCTGAGCACTCGACTTCTGCTGTTTGAATCTCATATTTGATCAGCTCTTATCTGACTCTCATTCGGTGAGCTAATCGGACGAGTCGTATTCATTATCATGGAGACTGCTTTGCAAGGCAAATGAGCCGAGCCGCTTCGACGTGTGAAGAAATGAGAGGCGGTGGCGGCGGAGGAACAGACAACCTGTCAGAAGTGTCAGCAAACAACGTTTTATTTCCTCCTGACGGGGGAACAGAGGGATGGCCCGTGTCACCGAGTCACTCTTGCACAATTACCTTAGGGTCAGTGCGAGGAAATTGCCTTCAGCATTGATAATTTTTGTTCCGAAGGAAAACTGACCCACCTTCCGTCCACCTCTGTGTTTATATTATCCGACATGAGAAAGGTCTTGACGTGGCCTTGTCTCCATATCACAGCCCCCACTGGGCTCCATGACCACACATCCTTTTACTCTCTGACTTATTAAACACTTTCGTTTGGATTCCAAGTTACTAAAAAGCTCCATTTCAGATGTATTATCATGCATATTAGCTGTATTACTCATGGGGCTAGCGCAGCCTGTGTACTCGGAGCGCGCAGATTAATTATAAAAGTGTAGTTTATAGCTGCTGTCTGGAAGTTTCAGCGCTCTGACTCCAGCCTTATTTACCATCGATTGCATAAGAGCGCTTTATCTGCTCATCAGTGGGCGGTTTGGGCTTTACAAAGTGGTTCGGTTTGTTAGAAAAAATTGTTTATGGAGAAAAGGAGAGGGGGGGAGAAGCAGATTAACACCTTTTGTTGTGTTCTTCAAGCACTTCAGTGAGATGTTGGAGGTGACATGCTGGAGGTGATGGCAGATTTGACCTTAAACGCGCTTCGTTTAAAGGAATCCAAATAGGGCCACTGGAGACAGAAAACAAACAGGAAAAAAAAACAGGGAAAAAGTTTGCTGTTTACAGGTGCAGCTGTATAGTAGAATATGAGGTAATGTGTGTGTGTGTGTGGTATCTGTACACGGATGTCACAGAGTCTATTTTTTATAAGCTATAACAAACAGATAAAAGCAAATTTGCAGCAATTTCTCATTCCTGCGTCTCTATTTTGTTGGCGGATCCATCCGTCTTTGCATTCTTTATGAGAATAAAGCTCCAGAGATGCACTTAGTAGTTTAATATAACCCTATTGCCCATAGTAAATAATTTATTATTTAACACACAGCGCCGTGCAAAAGACTCAGGCGCACGTAAAGAAATTATGTCGGATGAAGAAGAGCTACAAATGTAAAAATAATGAAAAAAAGTCGAAATATTAAGACTAGAAAAAGAAGGAAACTGTTACTTGTTAAAAAACAAAACAACAAATCAGACTTTGGTGCTGTGATGACCCTCTGATTTTAAAACCGCATCAGTTGGGTTTAGAAGGAAATGACACCAGCAAGATTTTTTTTTTCTCTCCCCCAAATAAAGACACTACACTTTCCACAGCGAGAAAGAGAGAGAGAGAGAGAGAGAGAGAGAGAGAGAGAGAGAGAGAGAGAGAGTGAGTTCAAATGAAGTTTTCATTTTGAATATATTTCAATATTTTTTTTCCCACTATCTAGTGTCAGATCTTCTTGTAGCTGGACAGGAAATTTTGAATGTTGGAAAAACTGAAGAGAGAAAGTTTCTCTCACTGAATAAATAAAGAACATAAAAGAAACACAAAAAACCTTACAAATTAAGATGGAAAACACGGACAACTCCTCAGTTGACAGAGCTTTAGAGCTCGCTTACAATAGTTATCAAAATTATATAATATGAAACACTTACTGGCATAGCAGTGAGTCAAAATAACTTCTTTTTCAGTTTTGATTTCATTCTCACAGCTGTCTGTGCACATAACCTTTAATGGAGGTTTGTGGGCGTGTCTGCATGCAAATGAGCTGCCTCAGGAGCGTACTTTAGACTTTAACGGTAATCTACATAGACTCTGATCAGCCTTAACATTAAAACCAGCTGCCTTATATTGTGTAGGTCGTGTTTGTGGCTCTGAGTAGAAGTAGCCTGGACTCCATGAGACCTCTGAAGGTGTGCTGATGTTAAGAACAGACCCTTTAAATCGTGAGGTGGAGCCTCTCTGGATCGGAATATTTTGTCCAGCACATCCCACAGATGCTGAAGTTAAGACCTGAAGACCTTGGAGGCACTTTGAACTTTAAGTTTCTCAAAGTGTTCCTGAGCATTGTCCTGCTGAAAGATGCCATTAGGGAATATTCGGTCTGCAGCAGAGTTTCAGGAGGTGCTGAGTGTCAAAGGAACATCACACATCCATGTCAGGACCCTAGGTTTCTCAGAAGAACATTAACCAGAGAATCAGACTCACACCACATTACTCATCAGACCAGGCCACCTTCTTCCACTGCTTCATGCTTGCTCATATATGCTAGGCTTTGTTTTGTGCTGTGGTTTGTTATGAGAATTTATTTAACAAGTCGGGTGTTAAAGCAAAGCACTGCGGAATTCTGACAAACAAAAACAAACAAATAGGCGAACAATAAAACCAGAAATCAACACAGCAGCTCAGTCAAACGTTTGCCAGCTCTGGGGTGTGTGGTGTGACTGGAATATGGGACGGAGTGAGTTATGTATCATACGCTAATTGACCATCTGTTTGTCATTAGTGTTAAAAAAAAACAAAACACGCTGGAATCGATCTCCATCCGTAGAAAAGTTGATATTCACACAAGACAATGCACTGAGATCATCCTGACAGTTACAGAAGTTTTTTTTGTAGTTTTTGTTTCTTTAGGGAGTGCTTTAGGGAGTGCTTTTCAGAGTGCTTCTGGTAAGTCATCTTCTCTCTAACTCCCATGCTCGGCCTCGTATTTTGAGAGAAAGCGGTTAGCCATGTTAGCAAGATGCTCTCGTGTAAGTGCCTGCTGCATTCACAGCTGCAAAAATAATCCTGTTCTAATCGACATCCTTCCATCTTTTGACTGGAAGCTTTCACTATGTCTTCATGGAAGCAATTGATTTATTTTCTTTTCCTTTTACTGTTTTCTCCTTGAATGCAACCAGACGTCTAGCCGGGAAGCAGAGAGCAGGAGAGCAGGACTGCACAGATTCAGCTACTAAAGTGGCAAATGAGCACAAAAGTAGACCATTTTCTCCTTTTGATAAGAACTACTTACAGAAAAAATCAATCTCCCTTCACACACTGGGCTTTTCAACCCGGATTAATTATATTGTTTATTATCTTGCACACAGGGCCTGACTTTCAAAACATTTATTTGGTTATTCAGTGGATTATTTTTTATTAATTTCTGGATGTTTGCTTATAACTAAACACAAGAACTTGAACTTTTTTTTTTTGTTAAAAACAAAATAGAACGAAACTGAGTGTGAAGCTAATTTTTTTCTAGCCCAGACTGTAAATTCAGGCAGCCAATCACAGAAGGCCATGCCCCCTAGATTCCATCTAAGCTGATCATACAGTTATGAGTGTAAAGGCAGTGAGTGAAGGGAACTATTTGCACTGTCGTAACTTTTCTTTCGGAAAGAGAACAGAATCTAAAGGTTGACAGAAAAATTACACAAAATGACAAAACTGTTAGTTTACTGATTTTTTAAATGAACCCATTCTAGCATTACAGACCCTTAAAAAAAACATAATGGTTGCCATAGTAACAACGTTTATCATCAAGTGGCAATCATAACTAGTGTTTTATTCTGAACTAGCTGCATGCAGTCTATATGCCACCTTCACTCCTATTGGTGCACTGCCGTTGCTGGACACGCCCACATCCGGTCACCAAGACGAGTTTTCGTCTTTCTGTCTTTATCATTTTATCTTTTTGCTGAACAGAGCAAAAGTGTACAAGCGTTAAAACTGTGACGTTTTCCGTAAAGAAACTTTTACAGAAGGAGTCTGATGAGTTTATGACTTTTGTCTCTAACAACAAATTTTAATTTTATTTCTTTTTTTTATTAACTTGGGTAAAAAAGGATAAAGGATCATGAGGTAATTTTTTTTTTAAATGCTATAAGCTGCTCTAATGTAAGTGATAACATTTCTCATAGTCAAAAAAAAAAATAAACAGAAAAAATTGTGGAATAAAAACAATTTGTGGGATGTTAGGAACAATTAGGAATTTTTTTTATATTCATAGCAAATAAAAAAAATATATATATATTTTTTTTACAATTTCAGATAAAAGTTTGAACCAGTCAGGTCGTGATTTCCTCTGACGGATGGACTCGTCGTCCTCGGAAATAAGAACGCGTTTTTTTGAATGAATAACAATAATTTACCAGGACATGTGACGTCTCCGACTCTGACATGAATGCAGAACTGAACCTTCCCTGATTACATTCCAGTACATCAGTAACCACCTGGAAGAATAACAAGAAAAAAAAAAAGTCTGGAGAGAGCCATGAAGGTTCCTGGAACGAGCCAGCCGGATAATTGTAGCCACTTTTTCCTGCAGGACTTTACAGGAATTTGTTCCTTTTTCCCCCAAAGCTTAGCGCTATTAACTATTCATAACCAGACATTATGCAGATGTGTAAGGCCCGGGTTTGGACTCTATACGCTCTCCTCCGCTCTCCTGATATTGAACATGTGCTGTGAAAATGACCCTAAGCGTAAACAAGAAGAAAAAAAAACAAGGAAATAAATAAATAAAAAGCAGCACACGGGGATAAAACTGTACGCTAAGCAGAAATCTGATGCCGCAAACGGAACTCATGCAATATTCTCACGCAGAGAAGGTGAAGTCAGATTTCATATGAATGCTCAGGGAGCTTGGGTGTGGGTTTGTTTATTTATTTACTTATTTTTTTATTTATTTAGAAGACTCTCACACACACCTGCCCAAGCTTCTCCTACCTCAGGTGCTAATTTAGCTCATTTAGCTCAGTGTGTAATCAGCTAGCACAATACAAACCGTGCGGGTTGATCGATTAACAATCAGATTATTTCCTTCTCCTCTCGTTGCTTTCATGTGTTTTAGTGAACATTGAAATGGCTAACTGCATTAATTAAAGCCACTAGCATAAACACCAACATTCAGCTCGAGGAAATCAGGACATTTCTTCTATCTGCTAGCGTGTTTTCTTTATATTTTCTCTTGTGTATGTGTAACTGTCCTGTGAGTTTCCCCCCATCATCCTTTGCCATTCAGATAAAGTTTAATATGCCATAACATTAGTTCTTTATTAGATTTGTCAAACAGATTAAACTGTTTACGGTCATGCTAGTTTTGATTTTATGTCGCCTCATTTACAGCCTGTTTAATGCTAGTTTATATTAATGCTAGTTCTCCTACTAGTCTCGGCCTGAATGCAGCATAGGTGATGCATGTATCCCGCTGATGCCAGTTGATGCGTATATAATTGTAAATATATTTAGGCAACAAGGGGTTAATTCTAGTTTATATTAATACTACTTCTCATGCTCGTCTGTTTAATGCTAGTTTAAGTCAAGGCAAGTTCTCACGCTAGTCTGCTTAATGCTCATTTAAATTAAGGCTAGTTCTCATGCTAGTCTGTTTAATGCTAGTTTACTTTAATGCTACATTAACTGTAACTATAAACAGATAAAACAGTATGATGTTCATTAATTAATAAAAACATTTTCCATTAATAAAGCACTGAGAAATAAAAGCTTGAGGACAGACTGCAGGTGAAACAATGAGTCAGTGTGTGGATTCTGGGGGAACTGAAAGAGGTGTAGATGCTAATAGCTCAGAATAAACCAGGATATTCAGTGCTGCAGAAAGTTCTCTCTTTTGACAATTACTCTAATGCATGAGTTCTCACATCCAGCTTCATTTAAAATCCATTTCAAACAATGTTAGGAGATGTTCAAAAGTGCGGCCTAGTGCTCTTGTTTGCTCTCTGTGTTGTAGTGTTGTAGTGTTTGTGGTGTTGTAATGTTTGTTGTGTTGTAGTTATGTGGTGTTTGTGGTGTTGTGGAGTCTGTGGGCGTTTATAGTGTTGTAGGGTTTGTGGTGATGTAATGCTGTAATGTTTTAATGTTTTTAGTGTTGAAATGTTTGTGGTGTCTGTTGGTGTTTGTGGTGTATATGGTGTTTGTGGCATCGTAGTGTCAGTGTTTGTGGGTTTGTGGTGTAGTAGGGTTTGTGCTGTTGTAATGTTGTGATGTATATGGTGTTGTAGTGTTTGTGGTGTTTATGCTGTTGTAGTGTTGTGGTGTAGTGTATATGGTGTTTGAGTGTTTGTGGTGTTGTAGTGTGATGTATATGGTGCATATGTTGTTTGTTTTGTATATGGTGTTTTTGGTGTTGTAGTGTGATTTATATGGTGCATATGGTGTTTGTTTTGTATATGGTGTTTTGTATATGTTGCTTGTGGTGTTTGTGGTGTATATGGTGTTGGAGTGTTTGTAGTGTGGTGTTTGTGGTATTATTGTGTAATGTATATGGTGTATATGGTGTTTTTGGTGTTGTAGTCTGATGTATATGGTGTATATGGCATTGGAGTGTTTGTGGTGTTGTAGTGTAATGTATATGGTGTTTGCTTTGTATATGGTGTTTTTGGTGTTGTAGTGTGATGTATATGGTGTATATGGTGTTGTAGTGTGGTGTTTGTGGTGTTGTGTAATGTATATGGTGTTTGTTTTGTATATGGTGTTTTTGGTGTTGTAGTATGATGTATATAGTGTTTGTTTTGTATATGGTGTTTTTGATCTTGTAGTGTAATGTATATGGTGTTTTTGGTGTTGTAGTGTGATGTATATGTTGTATATGGCGTTGGAGTGTTTGTGGTGTTGTAGTGTGGTGTTTGTGGTGTTGTAGTGTAATGTATATGGTGTTTTTGGTGTTGTAGTGTGATGTTTATGGTGTATATGGCGTTGGAGTGTTTGTGGTGTTGTAGTGTGGTATTTGTGGTGTTGTAGTGTGGTGTTTGTGGTGTTGTAGTGTAATGTATATGGTGTTTTTGGTGTTGTAGTGTGATGTTTATGGTGTATATGGCGTTGGAGTGTTTGTGGTGTTGTAGTGGTGTTTGTATTGTTGTGGTGCATATGGTGTTGGAGTGTTTGTGGTGTTGTAGTGGTGTTGACTGCTTCCCTGCACAAATTCCTCCATAACTCTCTGAACTTTTCACCATTTGTGGCTAAGCAGGTAAACAGATCATTGATGTTTCCTTCTGCTTCCTGCTTAATCCTTCTGTCATCGATTGGGCGCATCGACAGCCGGCCAGGGCCGCGGCTAGCTCCAAAGAGATTGCGTTTGCGTGCAAACTTTTCTCCACTGAAACTTCCATTCAGCTGGAAATGCCGAGCCGCTGCCCCCCGGGCTCACTGTCAGAGCTGTGAAAGCAGATATTCAGCACTGCTTGGCGCATTAGTAAATTTTAAGTGTGATTCATCGGCCGTCCTGCAGCTCTGAAGTAATAATAATAAAAAAAAAACCCAAGTGGGGTCTTTTTTGTTCGGCGATTAATGACTTGCAGCGTGACACTGCTTGGAATACATGCTGCTTTCGCACGGGTAATTGCGTATTATGTGAAAGTGTGCTTAAAATAGTAATATTCTTTCATCTCCAAAGAATATTTCTCTTATCCGTTTTATTAATCTGATAAGCAGCCTCCCGGATCCCAGAGGTAATTTTTTAACCACAGGCTCACCTGGAACATCCTAAGTTTAGGGTCGATTCGAAATGGATGTGGACAACTGAAGGCAACGGCGAGCACTGGAGCTTGTTGCCATGGATTCTTTCGCCTCCCCTGTTGCCAGTAGCAACAGATCAGTTCCCCAGCCGCTGCATTGTTCTGTGCTATAGCAAGTCGAGTGTTTTAAAGGAAGTAAGCAAAGAGTACTGGAACCTCCATTAGTACTGATAATAAATAAATAAATAAATAAATAAATAAATAAATAAATAAATAAATGGATAAATAAATAAATAAATAAATAAATAAATAGATAGATAAATAAATAAATGTCAGCATGTATGCTAAAGTCACAACAAAACCAAATGAAACAAAGCCTCAGAAAAGGAACGACTGTCTTGTTTTTTCTGAGCCAACAGAAAGCAAGGCTTGAATAAAAATTAAAATAATAAAAAATTGCTTAATATAAATTCAGGTCAAAATGAATTCCAGGAACATGTTTTTTTCATCTTTTGCAACATGTTCTCTTTCCCTTCACAGGCTTTAAATTCTGTTCTGTGAGTTTCCCATCATCCTTTGCCATTTAGATGTGTTTATATGCAAAAATGCTAGGTTTTCATTAGCAGTGCTGGTTTACAGATTAGACTGTAATGCTAGTTTGGTTTTATATAGCATCATTCACAGCCTGTTTAATGATAGCTTATATTAACGCTAGTTTTCATGCTAGTAGGTTTAATGCTAGTTAATATTAAGGCTAATTCTCATGCTACATTTTTTAATTCTAGTTAATATTAAGACTAATTGTCATTCTAGTTTTTTAATGCTAGTTAATATTAAGGCTAATTCTCATGCTTATTTGTTTAATGCTAGTTTATATTAAGGCTAGTTTTCATGCTAGTCTGTTTAATGCATCAATATCTGAACGTGGTCTGAATATCTGACCATATGGTGATTATTTCAGCTTCAGATGTAAAGTCGACATTATCAGTAACATGGAGGTTGAGCTGCTGCTGTGGTTCAGAGCCAGATTTGGATTTCGTCATCGTTATTAAACAGCAGGACAGAAGCCAAAAGCCAGTGCTAAGTGTATGCTGGCATGGGACCAGCTCTCATTTATTATTTGGGTACTCTAATTTCAATTACACTCCATTTCCTCTTATACCCGCTCTTCTAATCTGGAAGCAACTCTCCTGCTAATCAAATCCGCAATCCACCTTCTACTGAAGCCTGGATCTAATGTCCCTCATCATCATGATTCTGCTCCAATTTCAGAGACAGTCACATACTGAATATGTTGTGCTTTTTACTGGCTGTGTTCCTGGATGTCTGGAGTAAAGATAAGAAGGATGAGTAGAGTAGATTAGAGTTGTGATAAAGAAAGTTTCGAGTTGGAATAGAGTAAATTAGAATTGGAACAGAGTAGATTAGAATTGGAACAGAGTAGATTAGAATTGGAACAGAGTAGATTAGAATTGGAACCGAGTAGATTAGAGTTGGAATAGAGTAGATTAGAGTTGGAATAAAGTCGAGTTGGAATAAAGTAGAGTTGGAATAGAGTAGGTTAGAGTTGTGATAAAGAAAGTTTCGAGTTGGAATAGAGTAAATTAGAATTGGAACAGAGTAGATTAGAGTTGGAATAGAGTAGATTAGAGTTGGAATAAAGTCGAGTTGGAATAGAGTAGATTAGAGTTGGAATAAAGTAGAGTTGGAATAGAGTAGATTAGAGTTAGAATAGAGTAGATTAGAATTGGAATAGAGTAGATTAGAGTTGGAATAGAATATATTAAAGTTGGAAAAGAGTAGAGTAGAGTTGAATGGAGTAGATTAAAGTTGGAATAGAGTAGATTGACTTGAGTATATTCTTCTAATCTGCTGTATATAACACAAATAACACCACTTATTTACAAGACATTTACAATATAACCCCAAACTCTATGCTATGCTAATGTAAATTTAATCTCTACTGTAGTCTAAATTCTAATATCTGCTGAAAAGCTATTCTGATCACTAAATCACAAAAGAACTACATATAAAATTTAGTCTCTCTTCAATTCCACACTTTATAGTAAACGCTACACAACTCTAGGGTAAACTTACACACCTCTAAGTACACATCAGGCCTACATTCTACTCTACTCTCACTTCTAATCTACACTCTATACTATACTCTATACAACTCTAGAATAAACATATTCATTGCTAAGTGCAAAATCAGGCATATGTTTTACTCTAATCTCCAGAATCATGCTATATTCTGTCCTCTACACTCTATAGTATACTCTATACTACAATCTATAGTATACTCTATGCAACTCTATAGTAAATTGACTCACTACTAAGTGTAACTAACCCCATTTCTTACTCTAATCTCAAAATATACTATATATAATCTACTCTCTATTCTAATCTTCACTTGATACTATACACTATGCAACTCTATAGTAAAAATTGACCATTAGTAAGTACATTCTACTCTAATCTCACAAATATACTATATATAATCTACTCTGTTCTCTACACTCTATAATATACTCTATGCAACTCCATAGTCAAGAAAGTTTATCACTGCTAAGTATAATGTCAGGTGCACGTCCCCTCCAAAATTCTGTAGTATACTCTATACAATTCTATAGATATCTAAACTAACTCGCTAATAAGTATCACTATAAATTATATTCTAAATAATTTACGCTACATAGTATAATTCTCTGCAACTTTACAGTAAATTTACTCACTGCTAAATATAATATAAATCCTATTTATTACTCTAATCTCCAAAATACTATAGTATATTCTATGCAACTCTATAGTACACTAAACTAATTCACTACTCAGTATAACTTCAGGTGTATATTCTACTCTAATTTCAAATTTATACTAGAAACAATCTACTCTCTATCCTAATCTACACTCTATAGTATAACTCTATGCAACTCTATAGCTAACTTACTCACTGCTATGTATAACATAAATCCTATTTATTACTCTAAACTCCAAATACTATATAATCTACTCCTCACTTCTAATCTACACTCTACACAACTCTACAGTAAACTTACTCACTGCTGAGTATAACATCAGGTGTATGTTTTACTTTTGTCTCTAAAATATACACCGTTTTATTATCCACTCTATAATTTAGTCCGTGCCCCAAATTGCACTCTACCTTTCCTGGATGCTACTCTACTCTCGGGTGTAATTTGTACTCAGATTTCAGATCCACTTTAACGTTTAATCACATTCATTAGTTCAAATCTCATACAGCAGAAAGTGACAGCATCTTGAATCTTGTTAAATTTCTAATACAAATATTAGATTATTAAGCTCACAAGTATTTGACTATTTTTATTATTTAAATTTGAATCTAATTCTATTGGCAGATTTGTTTGATTATTTCTTAACACTTAACATTAAAATAATAATCTGCCAATTGAGCAAAATAGATAAATAATCTAAGAACTCTAAACTTAGTTCCAAATTTTTATTTTTCAACTCGATCTAAACTCTAAGTCCAAATTATACTCTCTATTATACTCTAATATCTATTCTAGACAAAGAGTTGACTTATATAAGCTACACAATGAAACTACATCTAGCCTGACCTTTAAACTTAACTACTCAACACTAATCTGAGGATATCACAGTGTTTTTTCCCCTTCACTTTCAGTGTACTGCACTCATTAATCTTTACTAGAATGTCTTTAATAGAAAGTATCCTTTAAATCACACAACAAGCAAACACACAACTTGTAAACATGAGCTCACCAACACCCCCTGATGTCAACAAATCCAAATATAGAGATAGATAGATAGAGGGAAGGAGAGAGAGAGAGGGAGAGAGAGAGAGAGAGAGAGAGAGAGAGAGAGAGAGAGAGAGAGTGGACTTGTGGTGACTCATTCAAGACCATTAACGCTGTGCTCCTTCGGTGTCCCTCAGGCTATGACACACTGCGGCAATCCTCACAGCTATATCTGCTGCATGTTCCTCTCCTCATTCCACCAGCACTAACTTCTCATCCTCACAGCTCTGCCTTTTCATTCTCATTAACATGGACACTGTCATGCTGGTGGTCAGTGCAATGATAGTGCAGGAGAAAAAGCTTAAAAAGTCTTAAGCTCTCAAATATATTAATTAAACTAATCCCAGGTCTAAATCCTTCTCTGGTCCATTCAATAATTTAAAGTATATCTTCACTGTTTCCTCTAGTTACGCAGTTCAGGCTGAGATTAACCCCTGGGTTATCGTTGCTCTAAACCCTGCTTTTAACCCCGGGGCAGAGGAACACATGTTTCACACATGTAATATAGAAGCAGGGTTAGATGTTAGCATGGCTTTTTACCCTGGATTACGAAACTCTGCTCCACTTTTACAGAGTTAACTCCACGTTACGGTGCCAAACGTGAACAGCATGAAACGATGCACTGTTAGAATGTTATGGCTTGTTGCTTAGCAACAGACACCCAATCAGATACTGAACGGCATGTTATGAACATTCATATGTTCTTTGTAGGTTCACAGAAACCCTGAGCATTTGAGGGAAAAATGAAAAATAAATGTCAAATGGTGATGGAAAACGTGTCAACTGAAGCGAAGAGGAAACAGTTTTTTTTAGGACAAACTGGATGGCAGTCAGAAAAAACTGAGTGTGTAAAAAAAAAAGGAGAAGTCAATGAAGATATCAACAGCTAGTGAAAGACATGACAAACTGAAAAAGAGCAAAATAAAAAAGTATGAAAGCAACATTGACAATATCTTCTCAGCTGCTGAACAACAGACCTGAACTTTTTTTTTTTCTCACTGATGTGAAAGTGTGAGACGAGCTGCTGAATTGATCCAATCATGACTGTTGAAGGTGCAAATATGCAAATAAGAAGAAGGTTGCACCAAGGTTTAGTGTGAATCATCAGATTATAAAGAACTGGGATTAACCGTTAACCTCGGGTAAATTAGGAGCAGTGTGTAATGTAAAACGGCATAACACTGGATTCTCTGTATATGGGGTTACTAGGACCCAGGGGAATTGCTTAATGGAAATCCCTGATATACACTAATAAACAATCCACTGTAATTTTTACTCTCCAGTATGCTACTATTATTAAAAAATTAAATCATTTCAAACACTGTTATTAAGCTGTTTTCTTTAATCAAAATTAGAATAATAAAAAAATTATTTAATGCAATATGGTATACATTTAGTATGTCATAGAAATGCCTCTAGTGATATGAGGAAGTTTTCCTACACTTCTACAATCTACACCCCCCTCCCTCTCTCTCTCCATGGTCTACTCTGTTGCCTGCAATGCCTTCCTACAGCGCTTAGAAAAGCCGTTATTGTCATAAAGCAGCTTTAGAGAATTCGAGCGCTAACGAGTGTGCAAGCGAGCTAACGGTGACAGCAGTCAGGAACAACTCCCTGTGATCATTAGGAAGGGAACTGAAGAGGAAGCATCATGTCAAACTGGGAGCAAGTCGTCCCTTTGTTGGGGGAGGAGAGCAGAATTACCATGTGAGTAACGAGCAATCTGGTTAAAGAGAGGAAATATCGGAGAGGTGAGATATATATTATATATCATAAATAGTGAGGGCGTCTATCAGCAGACAAAAATAAAGCAGGTCACAAGCCAAGTAAAAGTAAAAAAAGGGCGGGGTTTAACTTCAGGCAAAAATGTGTAGCTGTTGTCGTCACGGTGACATCAGGACAATTAAATACTAGCATTTACTCTGAGTAAAACCTTTTTGTGCTTTCTAGTCTACTCTATCTTATCCTCAAGCGTTCCTTATTCCACTCCGTCGGCTTGGCTCTCGTATTTCCTCCGTTACTGATTTCATTAGCATTCTCAATTTAGCAAGCAGTCATCGTGCTTGGATATGATTATCTGATCAGGAGGCCTTACAGGAATGGAGCACACCTTCATCAGCATGAGATTGACTGGAGCCATGTTGAGTTAAAGTGCTCTGGGAAGAAGCGCCTGCTAAATGAATGAATACATCCCTGCGTATATCTAACAACACCGCGTAATGCTGCTGAATTGCTCCTTAACAACATTACATCTTGTCATCTTTGTTATCTACTTACAGCCGCTCAGAGTTAATCATGTCTCAGATATGTATGGACAAAATGGTGACCGAGCTTAGCGACATATTTTTCACTAAAAACGCCAATAACGACCCCAAACCATCTATGTTTTCTCCGTTCGGACAGTCAATTAGAACAGAGAAGTGATTTAATATAATAAAGGATGAAGCGGTGACGGTTTCGCTTATTAGTCACTGTTTTTCCAAGAACCAGCATGACAGCCAGCGTCTCGCCAGTTCAAGCTCTGTGTGTGTGTTTTTTTCTTCCTTCACCTCCTTGTGTCTTACATTTCCCTCAGTCAATGCTTTTTTTTTTAACCTCCAGGCTTCAGTCGCATTATCAAATCTCCTTTTGCTCCCTGCGCATCCCTCGGCAAAGGCAATTACGCTGAAACTACAGGCCCCGAAGTCGAGAGTCGATGTTACTTTGAGCCAATCCATTTCAAACAGAACCTTTTTAATTGGCACACATTCAAGAGCCAGAAAAAAAAAAATGAATAAGAATAAGCTATGAAGTCGGTTAAATATTTTTTCCCCCCACTGTCACAAGGATGATGTACTCAAACGAAACTCGGAAAAAAGGGGCCTGCTGATTCTTTTTTTTTATGATGAGAGGGAAAAGAAATCCATTTGAAGAAAGGCTGAATTTCCTTCCGCTGAATTTTGATGCCTCCTCCCATCAGAGAGCCGCTCACAGGAAGCCGAGCGTGTTTATGAAAACCTTAAATCAAACCCTCTGTCTCTCACGACATTACCCTGATTTGACAAAAATCAACACTCAGATATGGCACAACTAAACATCTGGGTAGAAACAGACCTGAGGATTGATTAATATCAGATCACCGCTGAGCATTGTTGTTTTTCTTCTTCTTCTTCTTTCGGCTTTTCCCTTCAGGGGTCGCCACAGCGAATCATCTCTCTCCACCTATCCCTATCTTCTGCATCCTCAACACTTGCACCCACTAGCTTCATATCCTCATTAATTCCATCCATATACCTCCTCTTTGGCCTTCCTCTTTGCCTCCTGCCTGGCAGCTCCATGTCCAACATTCTCCTACCAATATACTCACTCTCCCTCCTCTGAACATGTCCAAACCATCTTAATCTGGCCTCCCTAACTTTGTCCCCCAAATGTCCAACATGAGCTGTCCCTACGATGTACTCGCTCCTAATCCTGTCCAATCTTGTCACTCCCAAAGAGAACCTCAACATCTTTGAGCATTGTTGTTTTTAACAGAGGAAAAAAAGCAGAAATCAAAAGATGCAAACCAATACACATCTCCTCCACTCATCACACACTCCTCCTCCACTCATCACACACTCCTCCTCCACTCATCACACACTCCTCCTCCACTCATCACACACTCCTCCTCTACTCATCACACACTCCTTCTTTACTCATCAACACTCTCCTCCACTCATCACACACTCCTCCTTTACTCATCACATACTCCTCCTTTACTCATCACACACTCCTCCTTTACTCATCACACACTCCTCCTTTACTCATCACACACTCCTCCTTTACTCATTACACAATCCTCCTCTACACATCACACACTCCTCCTTTCCTCATTATGCAATCCAACTCTACTCACACACTCCTCCTTTACACATTACACAATCCTCCTTTACTCATCACACACTCCTCCTTTACTCATCACACACTCCTCCTTTACTCACTACACAATCCCCCTCTACTCATCACACACTCCTCCTCCACTCATCCCACACTCCTCCTTTACTCATTACACACTCCTCCTCTACTTATGACACACACCTCACTATTCAACATACACTCCTCCTTCACTCATCACACACTCCTCCTCCACTCATTACACGCTCCTCTTCCACTCATTACATGCTCCTCCTCCACTCACCACACACCTCCTCTACTCATAACACACTCACCACACACTCCTCCTCTGCTCATTACATACTCCTCCTTCACTGATCACACACACCTCCTCTACTGATTACAAACTCCTCCTCCACTCATCACACTCTCCACCTCTAATCACACTCCTCCTCCACTTATTACACACTCCTCCTTTACTCATTACACACTCCTCCTCCATTCATTACACACTCCTCTTTTACTCATTACACACTCCTCCTCCACTCATCACACACCTCTACTCCACTCATCAAACACTCCTCCTCTAGTCATCACATACTCCTCCTACACTAATCACACACACCTCCTCTACTGATTACACACACCTCCTCTACTGATTACACACTCATCCTCCACTCATTTACATGCCTCCTCTGCTTATCACACTCCTCTTCTATTCATCACACTCCTCTAGTCATCACACACTCCTCCTACACTAATCACACACACACCTCCTCTACTAACTACACACTACTCTTTCACTCATCACACACACACCTCCTCTATTGATTACACACTCCTCCTACACTCATTACACACACCTGCTCTACTGATTACACACTCCTCCTCCACTCATTTACATGCCTCCTCTGCTTATCACACTCCTTTACTCATCACACACTCCTCCATTACTCATCACACACTCCTCCTATACTCATCAGACACTCCTCCTTTACTCATTACACACTCCACCTCTAATCACACACTCCTCCTTTACTCATCACAGTCTCCTCCACTCATCACACAATCCTCCTCTACTCATCACACACTCCTCCTCTGCTCATCACACACACCTCTCCTCCTCCGCTCATCACACACTCCTCCTACACTCATCACACACTCCTCCTCTGCTCATCACACACACCTCTCCTCCTCCGCTCATCACACACTCCTCCTACACTCATCACACACTCCTCCTCTGCTCATCACACACTCCTCTCCTCCTCTGCTCATCACACACTCCTCCTCCGCTCATCACACACTCCTCCTCTACTCATCACACACTCCTCCTCCACTCATCACACACTCCTCCTCTACTAATTACACACTCCTCCTCTACTCATTACATGCCTCCTCTACTCATCACACACTCCTCCACTCATTACACACACCTCCTCTACTGATTCCACACTCCTCCACTCATTACATGCCTCCACTGCTCATCACACTCCTCCTCTACTCATCACACACTCCTCCTCCACTCATCACACACTCCTCCTCTACTAATCACACACTCCTCCTCTACTCATTACATGCCTCTTCTACTCATCACACACTCCTGTTCTACTCTTTCCATGTCTCCTCTAATCATCCAAATCAAAACTCATCACACACTCCTCCTCTACTCATCCAGCCAAATAAAAAAGGAAATGCAAAAGATGAAAATGTGTGTGTTTGTGCATAGTTATATCTCTGTATCTATAGTATAAATGTTCACCATAACAGTCTAGACAATTCTCCAGTTCTCCGTGACTGTAGCACATGAGCTGTTCATACAGACCACAAAGTGAGCCAAAGGAAGGAAACAAGCAGCTTTGGCATTACATACATTCTCAAAACTACTAAATTTTTCATCCTGCCAAATAGGCAATACGACTTCAAATCCTCCACATCGCTCCCCGTATGTCCTTGGCGGACATCAACAAATTTTCCTCATTGATTTCAACAGCATGAAGGAACCCACAGCGACACGAGCTTCTTCCTTTCTTCTCGTGAGTGTTTTTGAGCTAGCATTACCAAAGTCCTAGCTGAACTCATGGATATTGACATTCGGTGAGTCACAGAGGAAAAGAAATTCGAGCATTGGAACCTGGAGTCAACCGTGATGAAATTTCATAAACAAACTGCTGGCCTGCTGCCTTCAGGTCTTGACGGAAACATTGTAATTGTGGCAAGGAGAGCACTTGAATGCCACTACAGCCTCGTAATTAAAGACAGAATGTGGATGGTTTCTTTCCGGGTTGTGGGGGCGTGTCAGTAACAAGTGGTGGTTTTGCATTTTGCATGTTAACTGTTCACTGCAGTTGAAGTTTCTACAAATTTATTAGCCTGTGGTTCAGGAACAACTTTGCAGGTGTTGAGGATGAGGATGAGGATGAGAAATGGCCTGTCCAGCTGGTCATATGTGTAGTCATTTAGAGCCATTTTTTTTTCAGTGTGGGATGAGTAGAGAAGGAGTGTGTGATGAGTGGAAGAGTGTGTGTTGAGTAGAGGAGAATTGTGTAATGATTGTAAGAGGTGTGATGTGTCAAAGAAGACGTGATGAGTAGAGGAGGCATGATGAGGAGGTATATGATGAGTAGAGGAGGACTGTGTGATGAGTAGAGAAAGAGGAGTGTATGATGAGGACAAACGTGTGATAAGTGGAAGAGCTGTGGTGAGTGGAGGAGGAGTGTGTGATGAGTGGAGGAGAGTGTGATGAAAGGAGGAGTGTGTGATGAGTGGAGGGATATGTGATGAGTGGAGGAGTGTGTGATGAGTGGAGGAGTGTGTGATGAGTGGAGGAGAGTGTGATGAGTGGCAGATGTGTGATGAGTGGTAGAGTGTGTGATGAGTGGAGGAGTGTGTGATGAGTGGAGGAGAGTGTGATGAGTGGCAGACGTGTGATGAGTGGTAGAGTGTGTGATGAGTGGAGGGGTGTGTGATGAGTGGAGGGATGTGTGATGAGTGGAGGGATATGTGTTGAGTGGAGGAGTATGTGATGAGTGGAGGAGTGTGTGATGAATGGAGGAGAGTGTGATAAGTGGCAGATGTGTGATGAGTGGAGGAGTGTGTGATGAGTGTCAGGTATGTTATGAGTGGAGGGGCGTGTGATGAATGGAGGGATATGTGATGAGTGGAGGAGTGTGTGATGAGTGGAGGGATATGTGATGAGTGGAGGGATATGTGATGAGTGGAGGAGTGTGTGATGAGTGTCAGGTATGTTATGAGTGGAGGGGCGTGTGATGAGTGGAGGGATATGTGATGAGTGGAGGAGTGTGTGATGAGTGGAGGGATATGTGATGAGTGGAGGGATATGTGATGAGTGGAGGAGTGTGTGATGAGTGTCAGGTATGTTATGAGTGGAGGGGCGTGTGATGAGTGGAGGGATATGTGATGAGTGGAGGAGTGTGTGATGAGTGGAGGGATATGTGATGAGTGGAGGGATATGTGATGAGTGGAGGAGTGTGTGATGAGTGGAGGAGTATGTGATGAGTGGGGGAGTGTGTGATGAGTGGAGGAGAGTGTGATAAGTGGCAGGTATGTTATGAGTGGAGGGGTGTGAGATGAGTGGATGGATATGTGATGAGTGGAAGAGTGTGTGATGAGTGGAGGAGTGTGTGCTGAGTGGCAGATATGTTATGGGTGGAGGGGTGTGTGATGAGTGGAGGGATATGTGATGAGTGGAGGAGCGGGTGATGAGTGGAGGAGTGGGTGATGAGTGGAGGGGTGTGTGATGAGTGGAGGAGAGTGTGATGAGTGGCAGGTATGTTATGAGTGGAGGGGTGTGTGATGAGTGGAGGAGTGTGTGACGAGGGAAATGGCTGACATGAGAATGCCAGGCATGTAGGTGGCACTAGTGTGTCATAAACAACCGACAAACATGAGGTGGAGCAGCTGGTCACGCTCTGATACAAAGCGTTGGCCCGGATTCTTATGCAAAAACTCCAGGAGCAGCAGAGCTAAACGTTTTTGTGTTTAACAATAAAAACAAAGTGAAATAAAACAGAGAACAGTTTATTAAACACAAATTTCCACAAGTCAAACTGAAATCAGCAGCTCTGACAAAAAATACATAGCTTTTATTTCAACATGGCTTTGTTTTTAGTGATCCGGTGGAAACGAGAAACACACAGAGAGAGAGAGAGAGAGAGAGAGAGAGAGAGAGAGAGAGAGAGAAACTATTCAAATTGAGCTAAATTAGCCTCATAGCTCCAGAGAGCAAAAACGAAAGCAGCGAACACTTAGGCATAAAATGATCCATTTCCTTATAGGAATCTGTTTAAATCCATGTAGGAATCTGCACAAGCTTCAGCTTGATTCCTACAGATTGTACAGCTTCACCAGGATGAATCTCTGAAGCCAGACTTTCCAGCTCTCTGCTGGTTCTCACTCCCACCGTGACAAACATTTGCTCATCCCCACATTTCCTTTCACACCATTAAACACTCCTCTTGCACACTCTCGCACCCCTCAGTGCTGCATGTCAGGACTTTCAGGTGTTCAGGCCTCAGAGTTTACCGAGCAACTCAATCAGCACTGGAGCACAGACCTTCCTCACTTCTGAGCTGTTTTGGAGGTTTGGATGGAAGCCAGATCTCACAAAAATAAAATAAAATAAAATAAAATAAAAAAGGCCTGCGTAGCTCCTTTATTCCCCCAAAACAAGTCACAACAACAACCTTGATAAATAAATGTTTTAATAAAAAGCGATATGTCTGGAAGAAAAATCTCTTTCTGCTCTCACAAATATTTCTGCAACCTTCAAAACATTTACAGTAATTAAAATTCTCTAGCTAAATTAAAACATTCTCATACACACATACACACACACACATGGTTAAAGAAAGTGAGGCACAATTACAATTCAAAACTGACATTCAGCCTTTCATTTAGAGCAATCAGCATGTTCGATGGTATAAAGCAAACAACAATTATACAACCTCTTCATTCTCCACGTCCTTAACTAGAATGTAAACACTGCTGGAATTGATGTACTGTTTACTTTTCATATGGAAATCATGGTTTTTCAATTTTTTTGTGGGAGTGGGGGTAGGGGTAGTATAATAGGGTGTGTGTGTAGATAGAGAATAATAAAAAGGTAATTACAAATTAAATACTGAAATGTCACCAGACGTGAAGGTAATTGTATATAAAAAAAAACATTCCAATTTGTTAATCTGTTACTCAGTAATATCATATGCCGGGTTTGTAAACACGCACCTTAACTTCACCGAAGTCTCTGAACAACTTTCTTGCTTTGGTGAGCATTTGATCCAATGACACGTAAATAAAAAAATCTAAATTCAGCACATGAATACTTAAGATTTTATTCACCTTCATGATCGACGCATCATCAGGGGGAAACGTGAAGGTGTGGATCCGATCCTGTGCCGTCTGTACGAGCGTAAAAAGTCGAGACGTCAAATTCCGGGAGCGAGGAAGAGATCAGAAAGATCACTCCGTCTCTGTGGGGCCCTATTCAGACGGGATTCGTTTACACTGGAGTCCATTTGCAGGAAGCTGTTCTGTGATTTGATTTCCATCCTGATTCTTTGTCTCCTTTCTTTCTATGCATTCTCATTTTATCAGGACAAATAAATGAAATTTCAAATATTTAAATAATATATTTCAATAATAGTCTTTTTTTTTTTTAAATGCTCACAAAAAAAGTAGCATCACTGTAAAGAGCAAAAAGTGATAGGTTAAATCATTTAAAGTTCAGGGAGACATGCTGGGATTCTGCTGCAGTTCACTTTGTTTAGAACAAAAGTATTCGTCAACTGAACAAAAAAAAAAAAGAAAAGATTTTGAACACAGACAAACCGACAACCTTTCCATCGAATAATCAGTTTGTTTCGCTGATGCTTGACTTCACTCCATTTAATTTTATAATATCTGCTGCACGCTCAGTGCGAATCGATGCTCTCACTCTTTCCACTTTATCGGCGTGTACAACAGCTTGTAATTCCCTCACGAGAGCGGAATACATGCTGGGAACAACAAGTCCTCCTTTCTGAAAAACCCCATGGAGGAATCAAATTCTTTGAATTGCAAGAATGAGTGAAAGAAGAAAGAAAAGGGCAGAAATCTCTGCACTGAGGTCTGCACTGAAGAAGTTTTCACCAAAGGCTTTACTTTATTTAATTCAGCTCGACATCTAATGATGATAGAGCACTGCGAAGGCCAGGTGAGATTGAATTTCACTGGAATCAGCCGAGCGAGTAATCACTTCAGATGCTATCCGATCATTTTAGGCTGTAATGCAGGATTACTGTATACGCCGTATACGAGGTAAACACTTCACACTTTTACTGTCATTAATAAACATGTGTATGTGTTTAGAGTACAACAGGAAATAATCCAAACTGACCATCAATCAGGAAAAATGATGATGAATGTCAAGCATATTTTCTCAAAGGGCTAATCTGAGCTTAAAGATTAAAAAGGAATGAGAAACCTCAAACCGAAAGTCAAAACTGATCCAACTGATAAACTGATCCAAAAACTGACTCACTGTATGAAAGGAAAGTGAATCAGTTGTGAATTAATTCGAAGAGTGAAGCATTGACTAACAGAGGAGCGAAAATGACCAAAAGATTCAGTGATTCAAACACTGACTCAATGAATAAGAGCAAAGTGAATCTTGATTCTGGAAAAAGGATTCACTGATTCAAACACTAACTCACTGAATAAGAAGGAAGTGAATCTTAATTCTGGCAGAAAAGATTCAGTGATCCAAAAAATGACTCACTAAATGACAGAAGAGTGAATCTCTGTTCTGGCAAAAAGATTCACTGATCCAAAAACTGGATAACTGAATGAAAGGGAAGTGAATCACTTCTGAATTGATTTAAGGACTGAAGCATTGACTGACACAGGAGCGACTCCCAGTTATGACCAAAAGATTCAGTGATTCAAACACTGACTCAATGAATAAGAGTAAAGTGAACCAAAAGTTCAGTGACCCAAAAACTGAGTTACCAAATGACAGAAGAGTGAATCTCTGTTCTGGCACAAAAAGATTCACTGATCCAAAAACTGACTCACTGAATAAGAGGTAATTGAATCTTGATTCTGGCACAAAAGATTCATTGACCCAAAAACTGACTCACTAGTCACTGAGCAAAAGATTCAACTGATCCAAAAACTAATTCACTATATGAGAGGGGAGCAAATCAATTGACTGTAAAGAACTATTGACTAAAAAAAGTTTAATGTAAATCTGATGATTGTTTGCAACTGAAATGACAGCAACCCACAAAAATCAAGCAGACGTCATTTTACGTTTTGTTTTTAACTCCATGGATGGCTTCGCTTCTCCATGGAAATTGTTCCACACTTGTTGCTTATTGTCCCTTCCTGTTGATCCTTTCCAAGGATTTATTTATAAATTAATGAAATGGTACGTGCCGAACATCTGTTTGCCTTTGCTATAAGCTGTGATGGTATGAAAACAGACTCGTGGCCAGAGGAGGACAGATTGCTGATGGCTCTCAGTGTAATTATGTACATGGAGTGGCTTGGTGAAAAGTGCGCCGCAATTTGGTCGAGTCAAAAAGCAACACATTAGAGCCATCTGGCCGCTGAGTGCGAATTAGCGAGCCCAAATGATGTTTTCGCTCTGAACTGTTAGCTGAATAAAGAGAGTGCGCAGTCACGGTTAACTTTATTTGACTTCATTTTTATTTGTTAGGAGAGTGACGGAGATGTCGGAGGATTCCAGTCCTTCAATCACCCTGATATGAAATGTACGTTTTGATGGGATCAAATGAAGCCCTTAAGGAATTTCCTCACTCTTAATGCTCTCATAATATAGCAGCATTTATTTCATAACTCATCTCTTGAGTTTTAACCTCCTCTGATGCCAGCCAAGGAGTTTAAACTGTATGCAGGCATTTAATAAACCGAACCCTGGACCGGTATCTGTGTTTATTCACTTACAGTCATATAAATACGGCATAAAGCACTCAGTGACATGCTGATAGAGGAAAACATTTGACAATGAGGTCATGTGACGAACCCAGAATAAGCCTTGAAGAAGAAGAGGACTCCTGATAATGCAGAAATTTGCTAACAATTTTATATGTCATACTGTTTATAGCGACACTTAAGGTGATGAAACGTCATTGAAAAATACATCACATACGTTAATAGCAGCTACAAACAGTTGTTCCTTCATTCATAGACTGAAGCAGAGTCTGACTGACAGAGGAACGAATCCCAGTCATGACCAAAAGATTTACAGATTCAAAGACTGACTCATTGAACAAAAGAATCGACTCATTTAATTAATGACTCACTGCATGAGAGTGAAGTGAATCTTGGTTCTGAAAATCCGCTCCTTGAACCACCACCTTATTGTGGTGGAGGGGTTTGAGTACCCGAATGAACCTAGGAGCCATGTTGTCGGGGGCCTAGTGCTCCTGGTAGGGTCTCCCAAGGCAAACGGGTTCTAGGTGACGGGTCAGACTATGAGCGGTTCAAACACCCTTATGATTAAAAACATATTAAGGACCATTATGTCGCCTGGATTGGGATCACCGGGGCCCCACCCTGGAGCCGAGTCTTTGCCTGCGGGACCCGGCTGGGCACAGCCCAAAGAAGTGACATAGGCCCACCACCTGCAGGAAGGAGCATAAGGGTCTGGTGCAATGTGTTTTGGGTAGTAATCATAGGTGGGGGCCCCGATGACCCAAACCCTGGACAAAGAATCTGGCTTTTGGGACATGGAATGTCACCTCACTGGGGGGGAAGGAGCTTGAGCTGGTGAGGGAGGTTGAGCAGTACTGGCTAGAGATAGTCGGGCTTGCCTTCACGCACAGCCTGGGCTCTGGAACCCAACTCCTTGAGAGAGGTTGGGCCCTCTTCTACTCTGGAGTGCCCCATGGTGATACGCAGAGGGCTGGGGTGGGCTTGTTTATAGCCCCTCAGCTCAGTTGCCATGTGTTGGAGTTTTCCCCTTTAAACGAGAGGGTTGTTTCCCTATGCCTTTGGGTCAGGGATAGGTGTCTCACTGTTGTTTCAGCTTATGGGCCGAACAGCAGTGTGGAGTACCCAACCTTCTTGGAGACCCTGTGAGGGGTGCTGGAAAGTGCTCTGACTGGGGACTCCATAGTTTTGCTGGGGGACTACAACGCCCATATGGGCAATGACAGTGATACCTGGAGGGGCATAATTGGGAGGAACGGCCCCCCTGATCTGAACTCGAGTCACATTTTGTCCATAACAAACACCATGTTCAAGCATAAGGGTGCCCATCAGTACATGTGGTACCAGGACACCCTAGGCTGGAGGTTGATGATCAGCCTTGTGGTCGTGTCATCTGACCTTCATCCACATGTCTTGGATACTCGGGTGAAGAGAGGGGTGGAGCTGTCAACCGATTACCACCTGGTGGTGAGTTGGACCTGCTTACGGAGGAGGATGCAGGACAGAATCAGCAGACCCAAATGTATTGTGAGGGTCTGTTTGGAACGTCTTGCTGATCCCTCTGTTAGGGGGGTCTTCAACTCCCACCTCCGGGAGAGTTTCAACCAGATCCCGAGGGAGGTTGGGGACATTGAGTCTGAGTGGACCATGTTCTCCTCCTCCATTGTTGACGCAGCCATCCGGAGCTGTGGCCGTAAGGTCTCTGGTGCCGGTTGCGGCAGCAATCCCTGAACCCAGTGGTGGACACTGGAAGTAAGGGATGCCGTCAAGCTGAAGAAGGAGTCCTATCAAGCCTGGTTGGCTCAGGGGACCCCAGGTACCGGCAGGCCAAGCGAGCTGCAGCCCAGATGGTTTCGGAAGCAAAAACTCGGGTCTGGGAGGAGTTTGGTGAGGCCATGGAGAAGGAATATCAGACGGCCTCCGGGAAATTCTGGCAGACCGTTCAGTGCCTCAGGAGGGGTAAGCAGCTCTCTGCCAACACTGTTTACAGTGGAGATGGAGAGTTGTTGGCCTCGACTGGGTATATTGTTGGACGGTGGAAGGAATACTTCAAGGATCTCCTCAATCGCACTGACACGCCTTCCGTAGAGGAACCAGAAGCTGAGGACTCAGAGGTACATTCATCCATCACCCAAGCTGAGGTCACTGATGTAGTTCAGCAGCTCCTCAGTGGCAAGGCACCAGGGGTGGATGAGATTTGCCCTGAGTACCTTAAGTCTCTGGATGTTGTGGGGCTGTCTTGGCTGACACGTCTCTGCAACATAACGTGGCGGTCAGGTACAATGCCTCTGAACTGGGCGACCAGGGTGGTGGTCCCTCTTTTTAAGAAGAGGGACCGAAGGGTGTGTTCCAACTATAGGGGGATCACACTCCTCAGCCTCCCAGGGAAAGTCTATTTCAGAGTACTGTAGAGGAGGGTCCGACCGTTAGTCAAACCTCGGATACAGGAGGAACAATGCGCTTTTTGCCCTAGTCGTGGAACACTTGTCCAGCTCTATACCCTCCGCAGGGTGCTTGAGGGCTCGTGGGAGTTTGCACAACCAGTCCACATGCGTTCTGTGGACTTGGAGAAGGCATTCGACCATGTCCCTCATGGCATACTGTGGGAGGTGCTCTGGGAGTATGGGGTCCGTGGCCCTCTGTTAAGGGCTGTTCGGTCTCTGTATGACCAGGGCAGGAGCTTGGTTCGCATTGTCAGCTGTAAGTCAGATCTGTTTCCAGTGCATGCTGGACTCCGGCAGGGCTGTCCTTTGTCACCGGTTCTGTTCATAACTTTTATGGGCAGAATTTCTAGGCGCAGCCAGGGGTTGGAGGGAGTCTGGTTTGGGGACCACAGAATTTCATCAGTGCTTTTTGCAGATGATGTTGTCCTGTTGGCTCCTTCAAGCCAGGACTTACAGCATGCACTGGGGCGTTTTGCAGCTGAGTGTGAAGTGGCCGGGATGAGGGTCAGCACCTCCAAATCTGAGGCCATGGTTCTCGCCCGGAAAAAAGTGGCTTGCACCCTTCAGGTTGGAGGGGAGTTCCTTCCTCAAGTGGAGGAGTTTAAGTATTGCGGAGTCTTGTTTATGAGTGAGGGAAGGATGGATTGTGAGATTGACAGACGGATCGGTGCAGCGGCAGCAGTAATGCGGTCTATGTACCGGTCTGTTGTGGTGAAGAAGGAGCTGAGCTGGAAGGTGAAGCTCTTGATTTACCAGTCAATCTACGTTCCTACTCTCACCTATGGTCATGAGCTTTGAATCATGACTGAAAGGACAAGATCCCGGATACAAGCGGCTGGATAAGCGAAAGAAAATGATAGTGATGATGATGATGATGATGATGATGATGATGATGATGATGATGATGATGATGGTGGTTCTGAAAAAAAAAAAAAGATTCGCTGATTCGAAAAAAAAGTGACTCACTGCATAAGGGGGAAGTGAATCTCGGTTCTGAGAAAAAGATTCACTGATTCAAAAACCAACTCACTTAATGAATCACTCACTAAATTAATTGATTCAGCACTAACAGAGAATAGTATCTCAGTTATGACCAAACAAATTACGGACAACAATTTACAAAAGTACACACACACACACACACACACACAAATTTTTTAATCTGTTTGTGGGATTGTGGCTGTGAATGAACTGTTACTATGGTAACAATCACAAGCACATGAATATATAAACCTGTGGTTTGGTCAAAGCAAATGATTCATCACCTTCTGACCAATCAGGGCTGAGAAGGAGGCATTAAGTTTTAGGGCAGAGCTGTATGTGATTCTCGTGGTGATTGGTGAGTTTTCTGCGGCAGGTAAAAGGCTGCGCTGCTCGTCATTTTATTGGCTCGGTGGTTTTTAATAGCACGTGACAAATTTCACTAAGGATTAAATCTCGCACGAGGCATCTGCAGTGTGTAAACGCTCGTACGCCCGAGTAAACATACAGCACATCATCGAGTTACGCTCCTCAAAGCCCAATTTGAGTTGAAAAAATAAACAGCAGCACATCGGAGGAGTTATCGCTCTGATCACTCATCTGTCTGAGTGAACATTTACGCATTAATCCTCCATCACATCACATAAGAGAGGCCTGTTCTCTGAGAATCTCCTCCATCAATCAGACAATATCTCACACTGGCAGATGGACACACATGCACACACACGCACACACACACACAGAGTCAGGTATTTCCATACTCATGAGGTGTTGGATATTCCAGCATCATCAAACAGGTTTAAAAAAAATCACACAGAAACAGATGCACACACACACACACACACACACACACTTGAGCTGATGCTACTACAGCATTCCTTTACACAGGGTAAAAAAATAAACAAATAAAAAAAAAAAAACCAGATGCAGAAACAAACAGATGCAGTCATTACAAAATCAAACACACACACAGCATCCAGATTCCTGTGGTTTGGGATACCGTGTGTGTGTGAGAGTGTTGAGGCGTTGTGCTATCACAGGGAACACCATCGTTTGTTTCTCTTGTTTCTCATTTTCGCCCCGTCACTCCAGATGTGACCAGTGCTCTGACATCTGTTCGAGTGTCTGCTCTCAGGGGGGAAAACAGCATGTTCGCAAACACACGGCTGAGAACTGAACTGCTGGCACTCTTATTCCACCCCAAACACATACACACACACAAACACACACACACACACACACACACACACACACACACACACACACACACACACACACACACACACACAGCAGAGAGTCTTGCATCAAAGCCTATTCCTCTGACTGGCGCTGATTGAATGACTGCGAGATGTCAGAATTAATGAGAGAGAACAAACAGCAGAAGGAAAAACGATGATGTCTTCTCATAACACGCTCTTTCACTCTGTCGCTCTCTATAAAGAGAAACTTCCCTCACCTACTTTTTTTCCTCCTCTTTCTTTTTCCCTCTACATTGAGCATCTAATGACTAAATAAGCAGCATGCTAGCTGCCATCTCCGTCCTCCTGAGACTTCTCAACTGCCAGTCGGCTTGTGGCGTAATCTCACTCACACTCACACACACACACACACACACAAGCTGGACGGTAACGGAATATTATATTTGATTTTTCACCCCGGATGTGAAAACATGGCTTACGTGACTCACTCAATCAAAGCAACCTATGACGCTGCAATTTTGCACAGCAACAATTCCAGAACATTTCCTCGGCTCGGCCACCGAAAATTGCTAACGTTCTCAAAAAAGCACCAAAAAAAACAACAAGAACCCCCAATAATAACAAAAAAAACCCCAATAATAAATAAATAAATAAATAGTAAAAAAAGATAAAATAAATCATTCTATTAAACAACAATAACAGGATTTTATTTAGTCATCTATGTTCAAAATTTTGTTGACAAAGAGGTTATAAAAAATTAGTGTGTTTATATTCGTTAACTGGCTAGGCCACGGCCATAAAACACGCCCCTCACACCTCACACTAGCTAGTTTGAACTTTAGGGTAAGACTTGAGCTTAGAAGTGAAGAAGCTCAAGAGATATTCAAGTTGAGTGCGAAAGTTTGTACACCCCACAAATCAAATAAGGGTTTTAATCCTGAAAGCTTTTCAGGTAAAAGTGAGAGAGCGGGTGGAGGACGTTTTAATGAAAAAACATGACCGTGTTTGTTTACTCGGTCATCTTTAATACCTCAGTGAAACCGGAGCAGATGTTCCACAAGAACACAGGAAGTGAGGAATACAGGAATACACCTGATGAATGAGATGGAGACACAGGCTCATGATCGAACCAGGAACAAAGAGGAACTATTAATACCTCAGTACTCATCTTGTTTTTTTCCCCTGAGGGTACACAAACTTTTGCACTCATTCATACCTTTGCAGTTTCTCCGCAACTCTGTGATTCATCACAACGTCTACGTCAGTGACCTCTGATTCAGCACAACCTGAGCTTTTCGCTTACGCCAGTTATCGAGCACAAATACTCGATGTGGACGATGACGATCACTTACACTGAAAAGAAAAAAGTGCCAAAGTGCTAGCTTTGCTAAATTTGAATGTATAATCTGAGCAACCTGAATGTATAATCTGAGCAATTTATTAAATAAATAATAAATAAAAATTAACAACAAAAATCTGGATCATTTATTTTATTTACTCTGTAAACCTCATTGAAATCTGAGCCACACATAACAAACTACAACAGTTATAAAAATATTTAAGTATCAGAGGCAGGAAATCGTGAGTGAAGGTAAATAATTACAAACTACCCTGAAACTAATCATTTTCTACACCTTTCTACCATGTTACCATGGTTACACCTATCAAAAATAAAAAAATATATATAGCTTTACATCTAGTTGTAGCTCACTGCATGTATGTTGCTTTGCTACTTAACGACTGAACCTATGCTTTTTTTTTAAATTAAAAGAGCTTAAGAAATTAATTTAAAAAAATCCGCCTGGTTTAAATAATTTTTAGTAGCTAGCTATATAGTAAAGTTTATGGGACTCCGTGTTTTACGGCATGTTTATAATATAAAGCAATATGCCATTAGACATAAGCTACAATATGGAAGGTTACAATATGGATGGTTATTTTATATCCATTTATAGTTACACTTGTGCCAAATGGGATATTTGTTACATTAGAGCAGCTGTAAAAAGTCCTGTCTATAACTGAAAAACTGCACAGGATTTCCCATGATGCACCAGGAAATGTAGAAGCATTTTATATGAGTGCTACTGATACTGGAGACTCCTTCCAAAAAATGTTCTATTGTATATATCTGTAGCCCTCAATGTCTGATTTCAATCAATCAATCAATAAGAGCTAAGAGATGAATAATAAAGATCTAAATAAGTGTGGATGCGTATGTGTGTTGCATGTTTTCGATAAAAACCGAGGCTGAATCAACAGGATGAAGGAAAAATCCACCGCAACACAATTTATGTTAATAGAAACACAAACCGCAATAAAAGTCCTTCGTCATGAAAAACAGCCAAATCTGGCTTGTAATATTTGATTGGAATCAACGGGGCCATGTTGCACGGAGCACGCTACGAGGACCACACACACACACACACACACACACACACAGCAATCTCTCCAGCGCATTTGCACATTAGTCAGTGTTAGGCATTATGAAATGCACGATATAAAACGCAATAAGTGTCCTATTCACAATCCGTAATAAAGCTCCACTGTAAAAATTTAATTGCAAACAGCGGGGCTGTACATGCACATCACATTAGAGCTATGTAGAAACGCTCGGAGCGTCCTCGCCACTTGATGAGAGCATTACCAGAACTAATGGAGCAGGAAAAGCCAAAGTAAAAACCCCTTCAACATTCAGAAGATAATACATCAAAGTTCCTCTGCTGCAAGAGTTTGAACTCAAAATCTGCAAAATCATGTGCAGTCTTAAACAATGAAATAAACACACCCTATTTTATCAGCTAAAGAAAGATTACAATCTAGCAGAAAATCGCAAACAAAACAAATTTACAAATCAAATCGAATGGAAGCTACAGTGCATCCTTTTTTAAGTCACTTCCTGCTTTTCACGTCAAGGCCACGCCTCCTCCTTTTCTTCACAGCCCAAACACACACACACACACACTACCCAAGTCTGGCCTGTATTCAAAGCCAGTGCTTTAAAACCAAAAGACACATGAATATTTACACAGGCAAAGTTCTGCGTAAAGACAGACGGATTACGCGAAGGCTTTAGTCGTTTTTTTCAGAGTGGCTCACTGAGGTTATGCAAATCTCCCACGTGCATTTCACACCTCTCTGCTTCCCAGAGACCTCGTCACAGGCCGTTTTTTCTCTCCCCACAATGGCATTGAACCCACAAGCATTTGCCTTTAAACCTGGGGGGAAACCTCAGGGATGGAAAATATGGAGTCAAGAAGAAAAGATCGTGTTGAATGGAATAAAAGGAGAAAAATAATAATAATCAAAAAAGATTAGTATCAGTGATTGAGAAGAGAGGGATAATATGCGTCCACTGTCCTGATAATTAAGCGTTTAATTTTCCAATGTCATTTCCTGTCTTTTTTTTTCCGAGGTGGTGTGTGTGTGTGTGTGTGTAACCTATAAAATAGCACTTTATCATTAACATTTGATCCAGCACATTATTATTCTAATTTTTTTATGGTTAAATCTGCTCTGACAGATACTTAATGAAGCCATAAGGCAGTAAATGCAGGTCACAAAGTGACAAAGGGATTTTTATTTACTTATTTATTTATTTTATTCAATCCTGTAACCGAAACAAGACCCAGGAGTGAATGATAAGCTGACCAAGTACTCTTCTGCTACACTAACAGCTTCACTTTGATTAGGTTTTTAACTTTAGGCATAAAACAAAACAATGAATCTGATTAAAATGTGAACCGTGTCTTTCAACGTCATGCTGTATATTTATCAATAAACAAATGAATGAACTCATTTACAGTGTCATATGAAAGTGTTTGTAGGAAAATGAGTGGATTTTTATTTTATTTTATTTTATTTTTTTTGCTTCCTGAGTCCTGGGTTCAACATTTAAATAGTTAAAAAAAAAAAAAGGTGATACGGAGGAAAAGAAAAGAAATGGACGCATAAAAGATGAAAAACAAGAAAAGTGCATTCTTCAGAGAAGCAAAAAAAGAAGTGAGAGTGAGGTAACATTGAATATTTCACATGCAAACATTTTCATCACAGAAAGCACTAGAAAAAGTAGGTCCTGAGTGTGCGGCGTAGACATCCGAGCAGAAGGAAGGAAGGTAGAGATGTAGGAAGGGATGAAGTTGAAGATGATGATGATGAGGAGGAGGATGTGCACTACACCACACCAGTCCAGCTGTGATAATGGAATTAATGTGTTCTCCCAGGGAGATGCTCCTGGCAGGAGTTAATTCTGATAATAGCAGGCAAATCCGGCGGGAGGCCGAAAAGATCGCTGAGAGCAGAGGCCAGTTGTGGGATGTATAATGAATGAACTGGGGCTGGGGGGCGACGAGCTCGTAATTGCTCTCAGAGCCGCTAATGCGCCGTAGTAAGAGAGGGCCGAGCGGTCGGCTCCGAGCAGCCTTCCAGAAGAACGGCCCACGCAGGGCAGGGGGCTCTGAGAATTAATAAAACATGCATGGAGATGGTTTTCTTCCTCAAACCAGGGCTAAACAGCACAGGATCGGAAGTGAAGAGAAGAAATCGATGCTGGCAGTGACCGCAGGAGAATGTAGCTGAAATTACATCCGCTGCATGCAGCTAGCATCTCGCCTCACGCCGCTTAGTCGCCATCACTTCAAATCACACCATGATGAATAAACTCATGTATATTAACAACGCGTCAAGCACTGAAGCAACGAAAACACAAATCTCAGGCAGGGACACCTCCGGGCCACGCTGGGCGTCGCTTTAACATGCCGCAGCATCGCTCAAAAACAGCAGCTTCAATAAAACTCTCCGGCTGAATGATGTGTCTATTAAATGCTGGCGGTGACGGTGCAGGCCTCCGACTTGTGAGATTGAAATGAAGTCAACCCCCTTCCTCCTCCTCCTCTTCCTCCTTTACCTCCCACCGAGAGCTTGTCCATCCCAGTGTTCTTGCCTGCGCTGCTCCTGGGGATAATTGCCGTCCGAATTATTTCTGCACGAACCTCCGGTGATGAAAAGTTCAATTTACGGCTCAGAAATCGGCTCAATAAAAGACAATTGCTCCTGCAATAAGTTTCGACGGCCAAAGGAGCCCCAAGATCGTGGGAATAACGCCATGCCTCACTTACTCAGAGGGATTGAGGCAGGGGGAAGAAGCTCTGAGGCTTCGGAGAGGACATTTATTTATTTATATCTTTATTTATTGCTTCTTTAATGGCATGTCAGCATTAAATGAGCAAGATCGAAGCAGGTAAAAAAAAAACATACTGTAAATCTTTACAGTGCTTTAAACTTTTCAACAGTGTCAAAAGTGACGGCTATATAAATTCCGTCCTGGTGAGACATTGTGGAAGACTTATTTCCTGAATTAAAGCCTTGAATCACGAAGTTCAGAGTTTCTTCTGAGTTCAGTAGTTTGTACAGACTCAAACGTTTTTGTAATCGCAAATTGGATAAAAGTCACGTAGGAGGAGTTTGTGGACCAATTAGATGTTGGGCATTTGCAAGACACCATTTGTAGACAAGTTGGTTAATGAAGACGTTAATTATATGATACGGAAAATCTGATTTGCCAAATGACAGCTCCGGGGTCCCTGAACTCGGATTACTGACTGAAACCCTGTGGATACAGGACTGACCACTCTTAATTGCCCCTAGGTGTGTGTGAGAGAGTGTGTGAGTGTGTGCGAGAGATAATGAGAGAGAGGGAAGGGGAGAGAGAGAGAGAGAGAGAGAGAGAATGGTGTCTTGCAAATGCCCAACATCATATTCCCGCCTCATGCCCAGTATTCCGGGGATAGACTCCACCCTCTCCCAGATTCAGATAAAGTGCTCTCATCACCTACAGCAGTTATAATCAGTCGTCCCTTCACCCCCCCAGCCCCCCCCCCCCCTTCAGCTTTACCTCTGACACTGGAGACTCCTTCCCTGGGCATTAAATACAAGTCCCCTTGCAAAAACCTCACCTGTGTGTTTATCAGTTAAATAAAACTCTGTGCTCATTATTAGGCTTAAGCTGACATTCTGGGGGAGCTCTCGAGCTTCGGAGAAATGCTGTGAGGCATCCAGAAGGGAGGGAGAGAGAAGAGAGAGAGAGAGAGAGAGAGAGAGAGAGAGAGAGAGAGAGAGAGAGAGAGAGAGAGAGAGAGAGAGAGAGAGAGAGAGAGAGAGAGAGATGCCAAACACTTCTCCGTCTCTAAACTGTTGCCTGTAATTAAATGATAAATGCCTGCCACAGAAATCACAGATTGTGCCTCGATGCAAAGCGAGTAAACGGCTAAGCTGAGCCGTCGATGGCCAGGGAGGACAGATTAGCATTGCATCTTCGCTTGTGGTCAATCCTATTCTTCATCATTGCTCACGTGGCCGTGAATAAGGCTGATTGTCTCGCAGCTCGGAGTGGCGGAGACGCTCAGCGTGACTTGCTCGGCTCAGAAATCAGCCGTAATCTTCACCTCCAGTTAATTAAAAAGGCACCGAGCAGCCGCTTGTAGTCCACAGGAGCTCAGCGCTGCGCATTTACAGCTCCACGTTAATTGATTTAAACTGCAGAATGTCTTGCAGGCGTGACAGTCACTTCATCACATTATCAGATTCAGTATGAATCAGCGAGCATCCGCAAATCACATTCACCACTCCCTCTGAAGTCCCTCTCTCTCTCTCTCTCTTTCTCTCTCTTTCTCGCAAACAAACAAAAACAAAATCAGATCACACAATGTGAAGGCTCCTTTTAGTCCACCAGCATAAATTGCACAAATATATCAGTTTCTGCTCTTCATCAAAGCAGCAAATACACAATAACGCGCTGCTGCCTGATGGCGGAACCTGAAAGGCCTATCGATTTATCAGAGACGGACGAAATGAGACTTTCATCTGTGCTCGTTAAAGCGGACGAACGTGTGCACAAATGCCAATTGTTCTCGAGTTGAAGTGAAACTGATGAAATCATTCGAAATCTAATTCCTTTCTCATTTAAGGCCGCAGAGGTTCTGCTGACTTTCGCCTTACAGCAGACTCACAGATGTTCGCTTCCTTTTTATTATTTATACAAAAATCTTTTCTTCAAAAAGAACTTGGAGTTTCTGCATATAACGCCAATGCATATATATTAACCAAGAACCCTGAAGTCCCATCTACAGTGTAATTGAAAGATCTGATCGTGTTGGAAAGAATTACAGAATAACACACTCAGGGTCATGCGGTTACAGTAAAACAATCAGCAACAAATCCGTGTTGATTCGGTGCTTGAAAATATTTGATTATTTTCTTCTAACTGCACATCCCAGAGGTTTTTTCTTGTAACATCACAGAAACCATAGCACATGGATTATTTTTATCCATTTATAGTTACATTTAATACTGCTAAATGTCTACAAAACAAGCTCCTGGTAATATTTATATAATAGCAGCAATAAACTTTATTTTTTTTAATTCTTCACTGATTTTTATTTATTTTTGGCTAGCAGTCTATAAAATTATATACATTTTTCTCATTTCTACAGACTGTTAAAAGCCACTTCTAAGAAAGGTGGAGAAAAAAAGAACAAAAAAATAATACAAAGACAGAAAATCAATAGCACAGTGTGTGTGTCTGTCTTCAGGTCACATCTTTTTAAAAAGTGTCTATTTTAAAAAGATGTGACCTGGAGAAAAACACACACACACACACACACACAGACACAGACACAGGTTTTCTTTTTCTCCATTACGGCCAGGTAAATATGTTTTCCATGTAAATAGCTGGATTCTTACTGATTGAAAGGAAAGTGAAGTCTTACAAACCCAAATTTTTTCCACGTTTCATGAATTAACTCCGTTTTAGATGTGAATCAAGTAGCAGAGTTAAAGCTCTGCCTGTCCAGGAGGCGATGTATAGTACAGTGTTGCGTGAGGGAGCTGAACAGGGCGTGTTCCAATAAACAGCAGTGTGTGTGTGTGTGTGAGAGAGAGAGACTCGCCACAGTCGGAGTCGAGCCCATACTGCAGTCATTACTCTTCAAAAGTGCTGACCAAAGTCAAGACACACACACACACCACCTGCTAGAGAAAAGCAAAGAGCAAAAAGAGCGAGTGCGTGGGTGGAGAAAGAGCGAACAGAATGAGATGCAGACGAGACGGAGTTACAGAGTAAGCGATAGAAGCACAGAGGAAGAAATTGCCATGAGGAACACGCTCCTGACCCGCCAGTCTAATCACGACCCCCAGTGAGAGCAGAGAAAAGACTGAGATTAATAATGTTGATGCATGAAATCGCAATGTTATGCCTCCAAATGCAGTGTTTGGAGAACCCTGAGCGTGGCTAAGTCAGGTTAGCGTCACGGAGTGCCATTAGCATAAACGCCGTTTAACACTAACGCCAGAAGTGAAGAGGCAACCATGTCCATTTCAACTTCATATCTTAACTATTGAAAATTATTACGTCAGTATATCAAAATATGGGCAATGATTTAACGGAACATCTCATCATTTTCAGAAATTCATTCATTAGCATGAACTTAATCTCTCTTATTTCTATCTCATTATTATAATTTGGTATCTCATTTTTTCAGCAGATGATGTCATTCATCGCTATTTCGATACCTTTAGATAAAACGGTAAGATACAAAGATATTGAGATTCAAGATAAGCTAAGGAATGAGATAACACAAAAGATCAAGATAACTTAAAATTATGAGATCTTGAAACAAGACATTCAATCAGAATGGAAATATTAAATGTATAAAAGGAGATAACAAAAAATGAGATATTAAATCAAATGAACGATGATATCTTGAGATAATTCAAAATAATGAGATATTAAAGGAGAAGTTTACTTCCAGAACAAAAATCTACAAATAATTTACTCACCCCTGTGTGACCTTTTGACGTGATTAGTAGTACGTAGTGTCATGGACGGGCATCCCAGAGCTAACGCTAGACGAGTTTTTGTAGTTAAAAAGTACACAACTTTTTATTTTTCTAAGAAAATGACCGATCGTTTCACTAGAAAAGACCCTTCTTCAGCGACTGAGATCGTTTAGAGTCCTTTGAAGCTGCATTTAGGAATTCAAACTCGCAGGCACCATTGAAGTCCACTATATGGAGAAAAATCCTGAAATGTTTTCTCCAAAAAATATAATTTCTTTACAGCTGAAGAAAGAAAGATATGAACATCTTGGATGACAAAAGGGTGAATCAGTTATTTGGAGATTTTTGTTCTGGAAGTGAACTTCTCCTTTAAGTCGAAGTAATGGGATAAAACACTACGCATATTAAGTCAAAGTAATTGGCTATGAAGTCGATGAAATGAATTGAATTAATGAGTAGCCTTCAAATAACGAGATAATTTACAATAACGAGATAAAAATAATGAGATATGTCAAAATATCATTATATCTTAATGTATAAGGAGATATCTGAACATTAGGATATTAATTTAAAGTAACGAGTTGAAATAGGATGATATCTTGAAATCATTAGTTAAGCTGAATTAATGAAAGCTATCTTGAAATGACGAGATAAGAGAAAATAGTGATATAAGTCAAAATATCTTGAAATAATGTGATAGAAATTTGGATATTAAGTCAAATTAACTGGCTTTGAAGTCAAATAGATAGACATAAGATGAAGCCTTGAAATCCTGAGTTGAATTAATGAGATCTATCTTGCAATAATGAGATAACTAAAAAATAATGAGATATAACTATGAAAATTATGACATTATAAAAATTAATTCAATGTAACGAGTCAAGCTGAAATAAGACAATATCTTGAAATAATGAGATAACTCAAATGAATGAGATCTATCTTGAAATGATGAGATAAGTCAAAATAATGAGATCTATCTGGAAATAATGAGATAACTCAAATGAATAAGATCTATCTTGAAATGAGATTAGCCAAAATAATGACATAGAATTCGATATTACAGAAATTAAGTCAAAGCAAAGTGTAATTAAGTCAAAATGGGATATGATGAAATTCTAAGTTGATCTATCTTGAAATAATGGAATAACTCAGACTAATGAGATCTAACTGGAACATTTCACAACCTGAGCATCAGATCTCCATGAAATCTGCTTTTAAAAAAAAAATAAATCTATGCTTTACTTCGTTTTTTCATTCACATCATATAATGATGCACTCTATAATCAGATATTTTTAAAGTTATAAGTCAACGTTCGATTCGATCCAAGACTCATTCTGACAAAAATAAACAAAATAAAAATAAAACAAATGTTTAAAAAAGTAAATTTTTTTCAGATAAAGATATTAGATATAGATATTTAGAAATGTTTTACAGTGAGGAATAAAAGCATTTTTTAAGTGTTGAATTAGTTTTTTTATTTATTTAATTTAATTAATTTATTAATTTAGTATTTAGTAAAGAACAGGCTGTGGCAGGGTGGCGAGTGCAGCGTGTGGGGTTTTAATGTCCGTGGTGTCCTTGCCAGACTGTATTGTCTTCATCGTGTTATTTGGCCATGTGGGTGTTGACAGGTAGCCATTTAACAGCGATGAGTGTTAGAAAATGAATGTTTACCTTTCATGTCTGTCTCTATGTGGGTGTCTGGATATCACTTAAAGTCTGGAGGATTGGCTGCGTGACATTATCGGCTTATATTCTTCACATCTGAAAGCCAGAACCACCTCTCTTTGTTTACGATGTGATTTCAGGGACCGGTTTGGGCAAAAGGATAAATATTTGATGAATATTCATAAAAGCCACCGAGCATAAACATGGGTAATTGCTCTCCGAAGGAGTTCTGATGTCCAAATCTGAAGCGGAAAGTCATGTGAAATAAGCGACCGCAAATAAACGATTTATTAAATAAATAAATAAATGAGAGGACATCAGTGTCAAATCCATCAGCGGGTTTTAAAAATAAACAGCGCGAGGAATCTTACGACGACGCTGCAAATGAAACAATGACCGTTTTTAACCCTGAAGAAACCTTCACACCCTGCGGTGCTTGTGCTAGCATCCTCCTGTTTATTAGCCGAACTAGCATTTGTTAGTAGCGCAAACCGATGGATTCGTCTGACACGAGCAACTCATTAACCTCAACCCTGTCGAACAGCGGCGCAGCGGTGTCACGTAGCCAACGCAGGGTTTTAAATTGCGCCTCGCACGAGGCAATGTGCTGCAATGGACGTCAGGAGCAGGCACCTGAGAAGCCAATTATGTGGCCAAGAGAGAATTTATCCTGTCGTCGAAAGCCATTTGTAAGGGATTGCACCGATCCTTATTCTCAACGGTTTCCCATTAAACTAGGAAGCAAACAAGACGTGCACGCTGGAAAAGGACTATTACTCCCGGCCTAAGAAGTTGCTGCAAAGCATCCTGAAAATGTAAATATTACAGAAGACGACTGATGCCGTCACGTGCTGATTATCCGGAGGACGACCGGAACGTTTTGGAATAAACCGGAAAGAAATGCTTTTCCGTGAACGTGATGTGACCTGGGTTCTGCTTTTCACCAGGGAGGGAAGGAGGGAAGGAAGGAGGGAAGGAAGGAGGGAGGGTGAACCTTGTGTAGGAAGCAGGAAGGGTTGAGAAATGACAAACAGGAAATGATGTATAAACAAGAGGAGATATTTTGGGGTTTTTTCATCTTTCCATTCTTACTTTCAATCAGCAGAAAATCTCAAGTATTATATTAAAGCACTCATTCTAATAAGGTATTGTTTCCATTGCAACAGCTCACTCACTTCTCGAGAGTCAGACATTAAAGAAGGAGTCTCCAGTCTCAGCGCTGTGTGAGGTGAAGCCATAATGCTACACTGTCTGACGTCTTCATTACAGAGTTTACGCTTCTTTGTGGTTTTATCAATAACAAAAAAATGACAGGCTGTGTTTTATTTATATATATATATATATATATATATATATATATATATATATATATATATATATATATATAGAGAGAGAGAGAGAGAGAGAGAGAGAGAGAGAGAGAGAGAGAGAGAGAGAGGTACTGAGGAAAAAACTCTTTATAACCGCTGTAATGGACATGAAGTTTCTCCGATGTTCCACTATGAAATAATGCACTGTATATGTAACAATAAATGGATAAAAATCATCATTGTATAATAATTTTTTAATTAGAATTACAAGTTGATACAAAAGGAATATTCTGGGACATCATCTCTTAGTCTTTAGTAGATTTTTATGACAATTTCATCAAAATGAGAGAATTTTAAATGTCGAAAGAAATTTTGCGGCAGTGAATTTAAATAGAAATGAAATAAAAAGTCATTTTTACAAATTCTACAGAAGGATGATGAACTGAAAAATTCCCAGGAGCTGAGAGAACAGTTCCATCACGTGACGTGACGTGACGTGACATGACATTTCATTAGAAAGGTTGATAGTGTGAAAGGAAACAGGCTGTACTACACAGGAAACTGTATTCCGACTCAACAC
>JAUCMX010000015.1:14559959-14592459 GCA_033459395.1 Hemibagrus guttatus
CCCCATCTATTGATGGAAATGAAAATTATCAACCTACAGAGTGCTGAATTGAAAGACACCTTGAAAGTCAAAGTGAAAAAAAAAATGTTTATATATATACACACACACACACACACACCGATCAGGCATAACATTATGAGTGACAGTTGACAGGTGAAGTGAATAACACTGATTATCTCCTCATCATGGCACCTGTTAGTGGGTGGGATATATTAGGCAGCAAGTGAACATTTTGTCCTCAAAGTTGATGTGTTAGAAGCAGGAAAAATGGGAAAGCGTAAGGATTTAGCGAGTTTGACAAGGGCCAAATTGTGATGGCTAGACCACTGGATCAGAGCATCTACAAAACTGCAGCTCTTGTGGGGTGTTCCCGGTCTGCATTGTACGGTCAGTATCTATCAAAAGTGGTCCAAGGAAGGAACAGTGATGAACCGGCGACAGGGTCATGGGAGGCCAAGGCTCATTGATGCACGTGGGGAGCCAAGTCTGACCCGTGTGGTCCGAGCCAATAGATGAGCTACTGTTGTTCAAATTGCTGAAGAAGTTAATGCTGGTTCTGACAGAAAGGTGTCAGAATACACAATGCATCACAGTTTGTTACATATAGGGCTGCATAGCCTCAGACCAGTCAGGGTGTCCATGCTGACCCCTGTGCACCACCAAAAGCACCAACAATGGGCACGTGAGCATCAGAACTGGACCACAGAGCCATGGAAGAAGGTGTCCTGGTCTGATGAATCACATTTTCTTTTACATCATGTGGATGGCCGGCTGCGTGTGGGTCTCATGCCTGGGGAACACATGGCACCAGGATGCATTATGGGAAGAAGGCAAGCTGGTGGAGGCAGTGTCATGCTTTGGGTAATGTTCTGCTGGGAAACCTTGGGTCCTGCCATCCATGTGGACGTTCCTTTTACATGTACCACCTACCTAAGCATTGTTGCAGACCATATACATCCTTTCAAGGAAATGGTATTCCCTGATGGCTGTGGCCTCGTTCAGCAGGATAATGCACCATGCCACAAAGCAAAAATGGTTCAGGTATGGTTTGATGAGCACAAAAACGAGCTTAAGGTGTTCACTTGGCCTCCAAATTCCCCAAATCTCAATCCAATCGAGCATCTGTGGGATGTTCTGGACAAATATGTCTGATCCACGAAGGCCCCACCTCACAACTTATAGAACTTAAAGGATCTGCTGCTAACATCTTGGTGCCAGATACCACAGCACACCTTCACAGATATAGTGGAGCCCATGCCTCGACGGATGATGGCTGTTTTAGCAGCAAAAGTGGGACCAACACAATATTAAGCAGTTGGTCATAATGTTATGCCTGATATGTGTGTCTGTGTGTGTGTGTGTGTGTGTGTGTGTGTGTGTGTGTGTGTGTGTGTGTGTGTGTGTTAGCAGCAGATCCTTTAAGTTCTGTAAGTTGTGAGGTGGGGCCTCTGTCTGGCTTCAAAGCAGCACATTCCACAGAGACTGCCCTTTTGACAGTCACTGAGAAACTATATGCTGCTAGATCAGCCAAACTGTCATCAGCCCTCATCCTCCTCGACCTGTCTGCAGCATTTGACACAGTAAACCACAAGACTCTCTTGTCCACCCTCAGGAGTCTTGGAATTTGTGGAACAGCATGGGAATGGTTTGCTTCCTACCTGGATGGTGCTCATATCAGGTAACATGGAAGGGATTGAAATCTGCTCCACGCAGACTCTCTACTGGTGTCCCACAAGGCTCAGTACTTGGTCCTCTCCTTTTCTCCCTATATACTCACTCTCTTGGCAAAGTTATATCCTCACATGGTTTTTCATACCACTGCTATGCCGATGACACCCAACTTATCTTCTACTTCCCTCCCTCAGATACCACGGCTTCTGCTCGGATCTTGGCGTGTCTGGTGGACATTTCATCTTGGATGACGGCTCATCAGCTGAAACTCAATCCCAGCAAAACTGAGCTGCTGGTCATCCCAGGTGATTCATCCACAGCCCAGGATCTTGCGTTATCTCGGAACAATTCCATGATTTCCCCTTCAGCCACTGCTCGCAACCTTGGGGTAACCATGGACAATCAACTATCCTTTTCCTCCCATGTCGCTAATGTGACACGCTCATGTTGGTTTCTTCTGTACAACATCAGAAGGATTCGGCCATTTCTATCCACACAGGCTACTCAGGTGCTTGTTCAGTCTCTGGTCATTTCGAGATTGGACTACTGCAACTCTCTTCTGGCAGGTCTACCTCTGAACGCAATTCGCCCACTGCAAATGATCCAAAATGCAGCTGCACGACTTGTTTTCAACCTGCTTAAGTTCTCCCACACCACCCCACTGCTGCGTTCCCTCCACTTGCTTCCAGTAGCTGCACGCATAAGATTCAAAACACTAATGCTTGCCTACAAAGCTAAGTCATTACTCCTCGCACTGCACCTCGCTCCCTCAGATCCGCTAGTACTGCTCGACTGGTCCCACCATTTCTCAGGGAAAAAGGTAGGTATACATCTAGACTCTTCTCTGTTCCAGCACCAAGGTGGTGGAACGAACTTCCCCTAGATGTCCATACGGCCGAGTCTCTGACCGTCTTCAAACGGCAACTGAAGACTTACCTCTTCCTGAAGTACTTAAACTAGTTTCTATTTTTCACTGTATGTATTATGTTGTTGTTGTTTTTAAAAAACAAAAAAAACAAAAAAAAAACTCAACTCAGTTTTTAGGCTAATGGTATCCCAACATTGTGTCCTATTGAACCAGTGTTAATGAACTAAAGCACTTTTGTACGTTGCTCTGGATAAGAGCGTCTGCCAAATGCCGTAAATGTAAATGTGTTTATGTCTGTGTGTGTGTGTGTGTGTGTGGGTGTGTATATATATATATATATACACATACATACACACACATGTCCAAGTTGTATAGACATAGTATGCATATATTTATAAATATATATGTCTGCACAGTATATATGCCTTATGTAAATTGTAGGTAACATTAAAGGAGATAATACACAAGTATGCTTCATTCATACATCTTTGATTTCATGACTTAAAACATACACATGCCTGAAAATAAAAACAGACCAGTGATGGAAAATAAATAAATTAATTAATTAATTAAAAAGCATCCCACCTCATGCATCCAGCGCACCGAAGCCTCTGTGACCAGGGTCTGGTTTTTGCCCCTAGCAAATCTTCATTCACGCTTCAGATTCTGCCATTAAAAAGACAACACTTTAAGTTTAATGAGACTCAACAAGCAATTTCCTATAAATATGGAATATTCAGGGTCGTATTGATTAATGAAATGATCTCAAGGAAGCCTGGTGTTTGCCTAAATCCTCTAGTTTGCATGGAATTATCACAACAAGACAACAAATCAACCAATTCTGATAAAGCCTCCATGGATGATTTGTTCTCTGTTTTTGACACGTGGTTGTATTCTATGAGCCTACAGAAGCATTCGTCTCTGAAGGGGCTGAATCGCTCCACAGGGCAAAGAAAAGCTGTCAATCAAGAAGTCGTTTTGTTTTTGTAGATTTAGATTGTATGAGGAAGAAATTCTCTATGTGTTGTGCTGCCCAAGGAAAATAATCACCAAGAGCTAATGGGATGATGAAGTGTAGTTCAGTGGTGTCAGCTTCCATCACTGTATATGGATCTGAAATTAAATACAAGCTCAAAGATGGTTTAAATTTGAAGATATTTCCATCCAATTTGGGTAAATAGTATATGAATTACAGCCCTGTATAGATGTGACCCCGCCTCTTCAAGGGATCAAAAAAAATTTCAGACAACTGGCAGCTCAGCCTTATTTCACTTAAGCAGATTAAAGATCTACATCTGATTTCATCTCCATGGAATCTCTTCCTCTTAATATCAAGCCCAAAGTTCTGTCACTGCCACTGATGCAAACTCAAATCAAAATAAACCCATCAGAGAAACAGCAAAAACACAAATGTATACAATGGTACCATGAGCTGATGAACATGCACAGGTCTTTCTGAGAATGCTTTCCCTGATTCACTCCAAACAGATTTGGTCAGATCATCCAGGAGTTTGGTGAAACTGTGTAAAAGTCAACAACCATGAGAAGATTTCATGATGTAAACATGATGTAAAACCAGTGATAATCCTCATAAAATATAAAGCTCAGAAAATAAGATTTTGACAAGAACATCTACAAAAAAACAAGTCATACCAGACTGATAGGAAGAGAGGAGTATGGAGAAGGGAAGGAGCCGACCTACAGCATGTCATCACGGTGTGGGCTGCTAACTGCTAAGCGTATAAAGTGATATCGTCTGCTTGACAGTGCAGATGGACAGTGACTCAAAGCCAACTTTGAAGAGTTTTTAAAGGCACAAAAAGTTGAATGTTTTGCAATGGCCATGTCAATCACATGAGCCGAATCCACCCAAGCTGTATTTTCCTTGCTGAAGGCAAAAAGCCCCAAGAACAAGCTAGCAGAAAAGTCAGCTGCAGTAACATGGGAAAGCTTCAGCAGGGAAGGAACCCGGTGCCTGATGATGTCTGTGGGGTTCAGACTTCATGAAGTTACTGACTGCAATGGATTAGCAACCAAGTATTAAAAAAAATGACAGTTTAATTTATGAGTATGCTCATTTCTCTAATTACCTGCTCCTTTACAAGGCAAACAGCATGATGTTACTCATACACTGTTCACCCGATACACCTCAACAACCCTCAGGTCAGAGCTGAAAGTCTGCACAGATTTAGAATGTTTAGGATCTCAGTACTGTGGTAATCAGCTGACTTTATGTACAGTGTACATATTTACACACACGGCTACATCACTACGCTATTCATGGACAAATGCTGCTTCAAGCAATCAAATAATTCTCTAATGCAGATAAGCTGCTTGTTCATAAATGACGTCACTATTGTAGATTCTTATCACGTGCTGCACCACAACTCCACACACTTAACCTATTCTAACCTATACACCTTGAGTATGTGTGTGTGTGTGTGTGTGTGTGTGTGTGTGTGTGTGTGTGCGTGTGTGTGTTTTAGATACATATCTTTATCTGCTCCAAATATCCGCATCAATTTTTTTCTCGGACTGGGCGTGGCCTAAACCATTTATTGATTTTTTAAAGAAAGGAATTCTATACTGTGCCACCTGCATGAACACCAAAAACTCGCACAAGCATCTACAGCGGAGACAAACTTCCGGGGAAAAAAATAAAAAAAGTTGCGCTTTAGTGCGCGGAAATGAGCCTGAAGCGACTGCGTGAGCGTGGAGACGCCGTATGCATTCCTCTGAAGATGAGGCTAGTTATCTGGTACACTGTGCGTTACCATGGTGACAGTGAACGACCGTCGGAGAGAACGAAGTGTGTGATGGATGCATGCACTTTCCTTGATGACACCGACAGACCCCGGATTGATGGTGTTTGTGTGCATGCACGCACAAACGTGCATGTGTGTGTGTGTGTGTGTGTGTGTGTTTGAATGCGCGTCCACATGCCTGTTTGGTAAATACATGCACCTCTTAACCGCGTGGGCGGAATTGCACTTATGTGGCGCGTGTCACGACTCGGTCTTTTGTGTGTGTGTGTGTGTGCGTGTGTGTGTGTGTGCGCGCGCGCGTGTGTGGGGGTGTGTTGCAGCGGGAGCAGCTTTGATGAGCCCATCCATCAGTGCGAGCGCGGAGGACTCCGTCAGGCTCGCGCCGGGAGGAAGGAGGAGGGAAAGAGGGGATGGAGGGATGGAGGGATGGAGGGTGTCACCCTTAAACAGGATAGATGGCCCTGTCACGGAGACACAAATTACAGAGTAAATACATTACAGCGGTGCCGCGCGACTCCTCCGCGCGCAACATCTCTCTACCGGACGCGTGCGCGCGCTCACACACACCGCTCAGCGCTGCATACACAGTGACATTAGAAAGGCCTGCCAGGTTTACACACAGCCGCATTAGCCGAGGAGAGATGCGTGATAAACTCACCGGACGCGGGAGATCGACCCGGGGGCGCGCGCGCACGCAAGCCGAATGCAGCACTGTACCGACACAGCACGCGCCGTAATGATATCAATACCATGATTCAGCATGAGAGGGTCTGACTCCAGTCAACTAATCCATTTGATTTAGGAAGCAGACTTTCTAGTCTTCATTGAACACACGCAAAACACACACACACACACACACACACACACACACTGTCTTACTATCCTTGTGAGGACCTTCCACTGACATAATTATTAATGCAGTTAATAAACCTAACGCTACACCTGAGACTAACTAACCAAAAGGAGACATTTCTGCTCTTTTAAAGCAATAACAAATTAACAACAAAAGCTGCAGTTTTTGTAAAAATATCCCTGTGGGGACGTTAGCCGAGTCTCCAGCAAGATATAAAAACATGCCCACAGCCATACCTATAGACATTATCTCACTTCTGTCTCCATCTCTTTCGCCTAGTGCGTTTTTATTATTTACCCAGACCCCACTCACTCTCAAAACACACACACACACACACACACACACACACACACACACACACCCAGCTTGCAATAACTTGGAAATTAAATAAACAAATAAAAAAAACCCACAAAGATATATCAGCTAGACGAGCATCTTAAACTACAGCAACCTTCAGACGAACAGAAAACGCACACATGCTCGTCCTCCATAAACACCAGTAAACATAAACACTTGTTTACCTGTACACCATGTTTTAACTTGGCTTGAGCTGTGATGGCCCGCTTCAGTGGAACACTGCTGTAATTGTAAAAATTACTCTAACCGAGAACAATGTAGCACCAGAGAGTTCTCCAACAGAACAGAACTCTGAGAGAAACTCTAGTGTTTAGGATTTTACTTTTTTTATTACAGGAAAAAACATGCACAAAAACTACATAAAACTCACTTTTACTGATTAAATAATTAGTGCCAAGAGAAATGGATTAGGATTTGTCACAGTGGCGATCAGTGATTGGTTGTCGTGTACAGTGGCGATCAGTGATTGGTTGTCGTGTACAGTGGCGATCAGTGATTGGTTGTCATGTACAGTGGCGATCAGTGATTGGTTGTCGTGTACAGTGGCGATCAGTGATTGGTTGTCGTGTACAGTGGCGATCAGTGTTTGGGTTTTGTCGTGTACAGTGGCGATCAGTGATTGGTTGTCGTGTACAGTGGCGATCAGTGATTGGTTGTCGTGTACAGTGGCGATCAGTGATTGGTTGTCATGTACAGTGGGCATCAAGGCAGGATACACCCTGGACAGAGTGCCAACCCATCGCAGGGCACACACACTCTCATTCACTCACACAATCACACACTATGGACAATTTAGATATTCCAATCAACCTACAATGCATGCGTTTGGACCAGGGGAGGAAACCGGAGTACCCGGAAGAAACCCCCGAGGCACGGGGAGAATATGCAAACTCCACACACATGGCAGAGGTGGGAATCGAACCCCCGACCCTGGAGGTGTGAGGTAAAACGTGCTAACCACCAAGCCAAAACCAAGAGCTAATTTTTTTTTTAACTACCAAGGTCTACAAAGTCACCAAATCAAATGTTTGCAGCTCTGCTTCAGCAAATAACACGAGCAAACTAAAAAAGGGCATAAAGTAGCAGGGCAAGCATAATGAATATCTTGAATAGATATTTTAAAAAAAAAAAAGAAAGAAAGAAAGAAAGAAAGTAAGTAGCTTGCAGGCATTTGCAGCAAGTTTAAATCGAAACGTACATCCTATTGATATGAAACCACAGTGCAAGCTTCCAGGAGACCTAATCAATTTAACAAGCAACTGCTAAATCCTGTGTTATGGAAGCGTTACCCAGACGGACCCTTGGCTCCTTGAAGAAGCAATTAGACACCCAGAGTTTAAACTGCGTCGTTTCTTTCTGCAGCTGCTTCTGCTCTAAACAACAGCGTGATGAGGTGAGAAGGAGAAGGTCAGTAAACTCACTGCTGTGGGACTAATAATGTGCGGCTGATGGGTGGAGGGTGAAGAGGTGAGGCAGAGACGCCACGCAGACCTCGCATGCAGACGGTGCAAGAACGTGGTCCGAGTCAAAGGCTTCTGCTCCTCGCTTCTCTGAGCATTAAACCGAGAAGCTTCCCTTAGAGCTGGGCTGGAGCTCACGCATGAACCCCATCAACCTCGCTGCAAAATAGAAAGCGGCACACCTGAAAGTTTTATGCAGCTCGGAAAATGTTTTCCACAAGGAGAATAAATGGAGAAACTAAGCATTTAAACTTCCCTGATTTAAACTTTTGAGTCGATAGAAAAGGTCTGATTAGCATTCTAGCGAGGAGCGTGTCAAAATAAAAGCGCTTAAACAAAAAGAACTACAAAGACAAGTGCTAAAAAAGGAAAGAAGAAGAGGAGAGATAATTACAAGCTTGCTAGAAAAACAGCGTCAGCATGCAAGAGGGGATGCAAAACATGGCGAGAACACTCACGGACACAGACGAGAGACGATCCAGAATTATTGGCACCCTTAATGAACACAGAGTGAATTATGCATGAGAGAAACTGAGTTTTAATGATCTGGAGTTTGTTTGTTTCAAACAAGTTACTGATAGTGTTTTTATTTTTCATCATTCTAAAATTGATCTTAAATTGAAATGTGCAAACCTTCATGGCCCTGAGAGGTTGCTTATAGTGAATTCTATAAATTCTATAGAATAGTTTGTTAGAAAGAGTGCCAATACTTTTGCAGCAGACTGTCAGAGCCGTTTCGCTTCATTTCATCATTATATAAACGACAGTAAAGTGACTCAGTGTTTGTTATAAATGGTGTGTGTGAAACACAGCCATCAAGAACAACTTGTTCAGGTTGGAGAGGATCCGAGCGGTTGAAGATGTTTTTGTAAAACGGAGATGATGCTGCAGCATGAATATTAACAAGCTGTGAATTTGCGACAGGGGCGATTTCTTTATTCATGGGCAAAAAGTTACAGGCATGAAAAGTGATGAACCTATCGCTTTCGAAAGCTTTCACAATAAACGCCTATGTGTCTATGTTTTTTTTTTTTGGATGTGAAGTGGTATCCACACTTCAGAAAAACAGGCATCAGATGCAAGCTCTGGTAATAAGCCAGCACTTCTCGGGCTCACACGGAGAAAGAAGAGCACTCGTTCATGATATGAATCTCTTTCGAGTCGGACGTGCCGGCTGCTTTGCATGGACGACCGTATCTCCAAGCTCCGAGCCCCAAGCTGTGATTTGTCACTGGCTCCCAGTGTTCTCGTTGCTCCACTCCACAGCACATATGAGTAAACGCTCTATATATCTGCATGCTCCAGCGGCACCGAAACAGCCCCAACCACAACAGGCCATTAAAGGTACCTCACCATGAAGAGAGATTAAGCTGCAGGGGGATAGAGTGAGAGTGAGAGAGAGAGAGAGAGAGAGTGAAAGGGGGAGAGAGAGAGAGAGAGAGAGAGAGAGAAGACATTTCCTCACAGCCCTGGAGACAGACAGGGGGAAAAAAGATCTTCTTCTGCCTTCCTTCTTCACACAGGCAGAAGAGGGAAATGTAAAAAGATAGCGCCACTTATCTCATTCTCTGTCACTATTAATTGTTGGAGGAAAAGCAAACATCCTGCTCCTGAATAATTAGATATCGCTCTACTCATTTCCATTTTTCGGGCAAGAAAAAACCTGAGCAAGCCTGTCAGATTTTCACACACTCGTTTCTGAAAATGAGAGAGGGAAAAAGAGAGAGAGATGGAGAAAGACACAGAGAGAGAAAGACAGTAAGCCAAGAGGTCCTTCCATTTCACGCGAAGGAAGAAGAAATACAAGTTTCGTCAAGCGTGAAGGAACAACTCATTATAAAACTGAAACATTTCAGTCCTGCTGTTGGAAAAAAAAACAGAAGAAAAAAATGCCTCAACATAAAAAAAAGATAGAGATCATTTAGAAATGAGTCTGACTTCCCGTCTTCTTCAACAATGGAACAATCTGAAGATGAACGATTAGTGTTAAGCCTAAAAACGTCATTTTCACGGAGCGTTCAGAAAAGAGATGAGTTCAGGGATCAGATGGTTTATCGTCAGAGACAAAGAAAAAAAAAAACCCAAAAAATGAAATATTGAAGCAATTGAAGTGAACACATGCCACTGTGGGATACTCCGAACTTTGTATTTGATACTATCACCTGCCGGGGTGATGATGTCATTCAGAGGTGTGATGAGGTCATTCAGAGGTGTGTTATTAGTTGTTGTTTTTTTTTTTTTTTCTTCTCTCCAAGTGTGTCTCCACTACACCCTCGTGAAGCTGCTCCTCTTGGGACCTGTGGATCCACCATCTGGTAGAAAGGAAACGAATGAGATGAAGGTGATGAGATGCTCCATGCTGGGCTCTGAATGGAAAGCCCAATTCAGGGGAGCAAACGTACAGAACTGGAAATTGGCCGGCTGGTAAGGGAGAGCGAGGCACTGCTGAGGTGGCGAAGAAAAACTCGCAGCCTGAGGAGACAATGATCTGCAATTACCTTCGAGTCTCCGTCCAATTTAGCACAGACATGAAAGACAGAATGGAGGGAGGGAAGGCAGAATTGTCTTCAGAAGAAACCTGTAACGAAAGGGTGGAATGTTTTTTTTTGTTCGAAGCAGTGGTCATGTGAGAGGATTTTCTTACGCGGATAAATGGATGGCGTAAGGGCCGTACGGAGCGTAAGGGTACTGGGATATTTTTAATTAGATGACGGACACACGGGAAAGGGGCATTTTAATTGGATGGGAATCGACTGGAGAACAGGAAAGAATTTATTGAAGGATGGAGGGAGGGAGGGAGGGAGGGAGGGAGGGAGGAAGGGAGGGATAAGGAGGGAGGCCAGGAGCGAGAGCTAGTCTCTAATGAGAGGAGAGGATAAGAGTTAGAAATCGAGAGAGAATTTTTTTTTTTCTTGAGGAAAGCTGCAGTGTTACTCACTGCCAAGGGAGTTAAGAGAGTGTGCCTATGGCAAATCTGCTGTTTAAGATAGCAACTAATGCAAGCTTTTCACAGCTGTGTGAATTGGGGACTATGAAACCCGTCCACACTTCAGCTAATAGTCACTTAATAGTTGGACAAAACAGGTAATTGAACGAAAGCATGGACGAGCAGGAGAGGGATCCGAATGCTGATCAGCTGGCTCGGAGCTCGGAGCTCCAGCGCTCCAGGTGTGTGGTTAATCAGAAGTGCCTTTCCTTTCGTTTTCAAATTGGACAGAAGGAACAGGTCCCCCAGGAGTCTCCTTGTCAGCATTCATCTTCTAAATGAGAATCTCTCCTCTACTCCATCATGTAGGCTGTCGAGGCATTCTCTGGGAGGTGCCGGTTCCATTCGTGCTGCCATTTATGCCGTTCCTCAGCGCATTTTCCACACTGTACCTCCCACCAGCTTCGCCAAACATTGCAGTTATGAGGCTGAAAAATGGCCTTGTTCTGTGCACCAATATTTATCCATCAAACGTAGGCCGAAAATGCACCTGCTGCACTAAGGCTATGTCCGCATCACAAGCCCGGGTTCAGTCGCTCTGTCACTCGGTAGCTCTGGACTACCAAACAGAAGGTCAGAGGTTCTAGCCCCAGCGCTGTCATTATGCCACCATCAGGTCCACAAGCTCCAGGGGCGCTGCATCGCAACAGACCCTGTGCTCTGACCCGGGCTTCCTAACAAGCTGGCTTTACGAAGATAAAACACTTATACACTCAGTATGTGTGCATGTGACGATAAAGGCTTTCCTCTTCTAATTTCTTACACCGTGCCTTTACACAATCCTTCAACCACAAGCAACAAATGAGTTGCTCGTTTACACAATTTTGTTGAGAAGGTGTTAGCTAGATGGTTAGCTGGAGACCAGCCAGCACCTACAGGACAGACTTCAAAATATTTCTACTATAGAACAAGATGGTTTATTAAAGCAATGCGCAAAAGAGGCATTCTCTGAGCGAGCGAACATGTCTGCCTTTAGCTTCGCTGTAAGGATGTTTATTTGCAAGAAATAAATCAATAAGTGAAAATTTCACTTGTAAACCCGACGGTAAGCATGTTTTTTAAAGCATAGGCTTATGGGAGACAGCTTAGCCCAATGCAGAACCCTTAAAAAAAAACAAAAAAAAAAAAACAACCAAATCAGCGAGATGTTCTGTAACTGAACGATCATCAAATTGTGCTGTTCCTTTTTTTCTTCCCGAGCAGCACGATGTCACTCTTCCACATTAGCCTGATGCTTTCTACCCCCTGGCCGCAGCTCTCAATAAAACTGCTTACCCCAACCACCAGTGTGATGTTTAATTGCACCCCCTGTGTCTCCCACAACAAAAGCTCCATCTTTGTTGTTTTCCTTTTCTTTCCTTTTTTTAGTCTCCACTTGCACTTTTTTTCTTTAGAAACTGTTCATTCCGTCCATTATGACAGCCTCCTCGGGAGCGCTTCTCCTGAGATGACTATTCTCACTTGGTTTAATAAGTTTTTTTAACATTGTTACCAAGTAACAGAATGGGCATGTACAGCATTTTGGGGTATATATATATATATAAAAAGAAATAAAGAAAGATAAGTGTGTTTTTATTGCATGCTGTTACACAGAGCTGCAAATAAATGACTGAATGCGAGAAGAAATAATGGAGAGAGCATTAAACAAACGACAGACTAGCAGAGCAGAAAGGAAGGAATGATTGACCATGAAATTGGATCTGAACAACTGACCATTAAAAAAAAAGAGAACGACAGGAAAGGGTGCAGGAGGTGAAGGGATCTCAGAGGAAGCACGTATTCCTAATTCTCTCCTCAACAGTGATGTGATATGTGACAGAGAAGCTCCAGCAGTTACTTACAAACTTTCAGCTCCTTTGGTGATTTTCTTTCAGTTCCCCAGTGCTTCTGTGTTTTTGTATTTCAGTGAGTTTTTTTTTTATGAGAAAAGAAGGGGAACGATGAGAGGAAAAGGGAAGAGAATGGGAAGGTGGAAGAAGAAAGAGAAAAGGAAGGGGAAAGGGAATCAGCAAGGTCAGAGGGAAAGGGAACAGAAAGAGGGAAGGGATAGGGGAAGGTAATGTAAGGGAAAGGAGAAAGGGAATGGGAAAGGAAGGGAAAGAGGAAAAGAAAGGGGTAGGAGAAAGGGAATGGGGAGGAAGGGGAAGGGAAGAGGAAGAAGAAAAGGAAGGGGAGAGGAAAGGGAATGGGGAAGGGAAGGGAAATGTAATGGGAAAGGTAAGGGTTAGGAGAAAGGGAATGGGGAAGGAAGGGGAAGAGGAAAGGGAAGTGACAGGGGGAAGGGAATGAGTAAGGAAGAGGAAGGAGAAAGGGAATGGGGGAGGAAGGGGAAGAGGGAAGGGTCAAAGGCAGGAAAAAGCGAGTGGAGAAAGGAGAAAGAGAATGCGAGAGAAAGGGGAAGGGGAAAGGTGTTTTGCATTGATTAGAAAATCTGCATGGCGAGCATGCACACTGCTCTCAGTCTAATCAGCAGCATGTGTAATTATTTGCGCTGGATATATATGTTGTAATTTATAACAGAATCAATAAAGGATCATGTCAGAAAAGGCTGTAGTACAAATCTGCATTCCTGTTCACTGTGTCCAAATCCTCAAACAACATTAACCACACTCCACTTCACTAAACTAACTAACTAACATGACTGGCCTTGACTCTACACTCCCAGACAGAGACAGATAAATACACTTCTGGGTTTTTTCTTTTTCTTTTTTTAATTCTCTATGGCCACCCAGAAGCGTATAAGTCATACCTTAACGTCTTTAAATTGATGTGACATTTTTATTCAAGATGGCGCTACAGGTAGTGTCGCTGCCTCACAGCCCTCATCCCTGGTATCAGGTTCTTTCCATGCTTACACTGGTTTCTTTCCTTCTACCTCCCAAAACATGGGGTGAACTGGTGACGCTTACTTGCCTCTAGGTGGGAATGTGAGCATGACGGACTGGCGTGCCATCCAGGATGTATTCCCGGATTGACTTCGGATCCACCATCCAGGATAAACGCTGTCCTGAAGATGAAATCCCAAGATTTCATCCAATTCTCGTCCTAGAACTTTCTATTCAGGACATTTTAGTATTTTTCCTACTGCAGCCCAGCTCTGATAGTCTCTCTGGATAAGAGCATGTGCTGAAAGCTGCAAACGTAAACGTTGAGCTTCCTGCAACCTGAACTCCGTGCTGTAGCCGAGGCTTAACATGCTGAAGGCAGTGTGTCCAGGTATGTTCCTGTCAAACACCAATCGATGAGCTGAAAGCAAAATCCAATAGCGAGTCATAAACCGAACACTTAAAGTTTTTTTATTTCTTTGGTTGAGGGAAAAAAATAGGAGACTTCTATTAGGTCTGAAAACCATGGAGTCATTGAGGGCCTTTACTGAAACAGCTTCTTCCTTCAGGCGATGTTCTGAGCACTTTCCTGCCTTCCAACACCCACCTGAACAGAACAAAACCCAATCAAACACCACAGACTTTTATTCACACCTGCGATTTACAGCACAGCTTCACTCATTTCCTGAGCTTCACTTCTTGAGCTTGTGTTCTCATCTTTATGACAGATCAGATGCTCAGATTTTCCACATTATGCTAATGATCCAAATGATTTTTACTCTGTTGGTGTTTTGATGATGATGATGATGATGATGATGATGGATAACTAACATCTAGCTCCAAAATCTCCAAGGTCCTACCTTCAGATTCCTCTTTAGGGTCTTCATGCCCTGTGGATGGGGCGGAGTCATGTTGTAAGAGACCATGCCCATTAAGATAGAAATTATCATATTGGTCTGCAGTGATGATTCAATCCAAGGGCACGAGAGGAGCCAAAGCATGGAAGCTACATAAATAAATGCCCCCTATAAGTGCATTAAGAGCTTCTTATAATCGTATTGTCCCAAGTATTGCGTTATGCCCCTGACGTGCATCCTGTGAATAGTTTTTCTTTTTTATGTAAGTGTTCTATGCGAGCATAAAGCACTGCTCAGAGAAAAAACACTGTACACAAGCGTATATAATAACCGTGATGTTTTTGCAGCACTTCTTTTCTGTAGAAAGCAAAAAGGTGATTTTTCGAGCCCTTTTCTCAGCTCATTGTGTGTAAAAGAGCAGCAGTTGAAGCAAAAGCAAAACCCTGATCAGACAAAAGCAAGGCTGTAGAGAGCATCACATCAATATTGCGAAGGCGTGGAAGGCTGAATCGGTTAGTACTTATGAAAGAAAACCATGGCCTTCTCCAATTACTCTTTCCCTCAGTGCGACCGGAGTGCCACAGCAGCCTCGTGTTGCGATTGCCGTTTTCAATCTGACTTTATTGTCTCTGATTGAACGGCTCGTGCAACAGAACGGTGATCAGTCTCCAGCAGCGGCGGGGAGACTTGATTATTGTAGAAGCACTGTGATCATTGAGTAGGTGGCGTTGCTCTGATCAGTCAAGATTAACCAAAATAAAAGCGTTCATCTGCGTAAAGTAGCGAGAAATGAGAGAAAATAAACATGACTCACACACTTGCAGAACGCACCATGATCCTTGGCTCATTCCTATTGTCAAAGAGGAATAATTACACAGGCTCTGTCTCAAATCGCAAATCCTGCCATATAATCTTTCACTAGACTCTCAACAATGGAAGGACCTGGGCTTTTTGTTTCCGAGATCTGATCAGTCTGCGTTTCCTTACACCTTTTAACCAAGACAACAACATAACCGGACATTTTGAATGCTAGACAATCGTAGCCTAATTTCTGTCTGGGAATCTGTTTCCATAGTGACCGCTCATATAGTGTCAAGCAGCAAGAGTCTGAGAGGAAATTGTATGGAATAAACATAAGAGTAGTGCTTTAAGAAGGAAATTATTTGACAAATGAACAAAAAAACATATATAGCACTGGTTCTTTTGGCAGAACAGACTGTTTTTACTCCAAATTCTTCTCTTTCTTGGGCTGAAACAACCACCACGGCCAGAGAAATTTTGGGATCTCTCCACGTATATAAATACTGCCTTTATTACCATTTCCTTTCCCTCCAACAATACAGCTAGCACTACAAGTGCAAGAGAGAACACGTGAGCGACTTGTTGCTTGCCAGCGTGAACGCAAGGTAACACGTTTAATTGACTCGCAGACTCCGAGCGTTCTCAGGTGACGTTTTTTTCCTGCGTTAAATGTAAAAAAAATACAGTAATACAATATCAGAGGAGACAACATCACTAACAAAACAAACTCCTAGCAAGCAGAGAGGAAGGAATTAATAGATCATCGTAGCACATTGTGACGATAACAAGAACAATACATCTGACATCAACAACTCAAACACTGAAGGTAAAATTAGCAAAGAAGCAATTTAGAAAATATGGCAGACGCATAACTGGTTCAATTCTGATGGATGTTACAAATTTACATTAGTGAGAAACATTTATATTCTACACATGAGAGGAGAAAAAAAACACAAAGTCGAGGAAAAAAATTGAGATTTTTTGCAATTTTATGCAAATAAGGGTAAATCCAGGCAGCTGAAGCGATTCCTGGCACCAATCCTGTGACCTGACATTACATCACTTCTCTACTTGCTCACCAAATATAGAAAAACAAACCACAACTTTGTAAACATATCTGAAGAGACAGCGTACAGAAAGCTCGCTCTGCTAATCCGAGAACCTGAGAACGCCGTGTGAAGCCGATCATGCAACGTTTTCAAAATGATGAGTGTTTTAGTTCGTGTGGACGAGTGACATTTAGAAGGTAGAAACTTGTGAGTGTGAGTGTAAAAGGTCAAACACACACATCACCAGACTAAATTAAACAAGACATACACAGACAAAACAGAAAACAGAGGAAAAAAAGTCTCTGTACTTACTTTGATTTTGTAAACTCCATGTGCTTCTGAGGGAAAAAACAGGAAGTCACCAGGAAGTGAACAACAACCACAAATACAAGAACAACAACTACTACAACAACAATTACAACTGCAAATATAACAACTATAACTACAACAATAACTACAAATGCAACAAAAACATCAACTACAAAAGCAACAGCTACTACAACAACAACTACAACCGCAACAAAAACAACAGCTACGACAACTGCAAATACAAATACAACAACTGCAACACAAACAACTACAAAAGCAACAACTACAACAACTACAGCAACAACAACTATAACTGCAACAAAAACAACAACTAAAACAACAACCACAACCACAAATACAAATATAACAACAACTAAAACTGCAACAAAACAACAACTGCAATACCACAACGGATTTAACTACACATCCTCCCTTGTGCCTTGATCCACTTGTCTCTTGATACAAAAATGTGAAATGTCTTTTCTAGTGTTTATTGGTTTAACTGTCAGTTTTCGAAATTCACAAAGTTTTGTGCCTTTAATTAATTTTTCTTGTTTTGTTTTTGACTGATATTTAGCTGAAAAATTTGATTTTATATATATTACAGTGGTGTGAAAAAGTGTTGGCCCCCTTCCTGATTTCTTATTTTTTTGCATGTTTGTCACACTTTAATGTTTCAGATAATCAAACACATTTAAATATTAGTCAAAGATAACACAAGTAAACACATCATGCAGTTTTTAAATGAAGGTTTTTAATATTAAGGGAAAACAAAATCCAAAACTACATGGCCCTGTGTGAAAAAGTGTTTGCCCCCTAAGCCTAATAACTGGTTGGGCCACCCTTAGCAGCAACAACTGCAATCAAGCGTTTTCGATAACATTTACATTACATTTACATTTCTGGCATTTGGCAGACGTTCTTATCCAGAGCGACGTACAAAAGTGCTTTAGTTCTCAGTCAATGAATACATTAACACTGGTTCAGTAGGACACAAGCTTGGGATACCATTATTCTAAACTGAGTTGGATTTATTATTTTTATTTTTTTTAAACTTTGCAACATAATACATAAACAGGGAAAAATAAGAGCTAGTTTAAGTACTTCAGGAAGAGGTAAGTCTTCAGTTGCCGTTTGAAGACGATCAGAGACTCGGCCGTACGGATACCTAGGAGAAGTTCGTTCCACCACCTCGGTGCCAGAACAGAGAAGAGTCTAGATGTATACCTACCTTTTTCCCTGAGAGATGGTGGGACCAGTCGAGCAGTGCTAGTGGATCTGAGTGAGCGAGGTGCAGTGCGAGGGGTGATGAGAGCTTTGAGGTAAGATGGCGCTGGTCCATTCTTGGCTCTGTAGGCAAGCATTAGTGTTTTGAATCTTATGCGTGCAGCTACCAGAAGCCAGTGGAGGGAACGCAGCAGTGGGGTGGTGTGGGAGAATTTGGGCAGGTTGAAAACAAGTCGTGCAGCTGCATTTTGGATCATTTGCAGTGGGCAAATTGCGTTCAGAGGTAGACCTGCCAGAAGAGAGTTGCAGTAGTCCAATCTCGAAATGACCAGAGACTGAACAAGCACCTGAGTAGCCTGTGTGGATAGAAATGGCCGAATCCTTCTGATGTTGTACAGAAGAAACCGACATGAGCGTGTCACATTAGTAACATGGGAGGAAAAGGATAGTTGATTGTCCATGGTTACCCCAAGGTTGCGAGCAGTGGCTGAAGGGGAAATCATGGAGTTGTTCAGAGATATCGCAAGGTCTTGGGCTGGGGATGGATCACCTGGGATGACCAGCAGCTCAGTTTTGCTGGGATTGAGTTTCAGCTGATCAGCAGTCATCCAAGATGAAATGTCCACCAGACACGCCAAGATCCGAGCAGAAGCCGTGGTATCTGAGGGAGGGAAAGAGAAGATAAGTTAGGTGTCATCGGCATAGCAGTGGTATGAAAATCCATGTGAGGATATAACTTTGCCAAGAGAGTGAGTATAGAGGGAGAAAAGGAGAGGAGCAAGTACTGAGCCTTGCGGGACACCAGTAGAGAGTCTGTGTGGAGCAGATTTCAATCCCTTCCATGTTACCTGATATGAGCGACCATCCAGGTAGGAAGCAAACCATTCCCATGCTGTTCCACAAATTCCAAGACTCCTGAGGGTGGACAAGAGAGTCTTGTGGTTTACTGTGTCAAATGCTGCAGACAGGTCGAGGAGGATGAGGACCGATGACAGTTTGGCTGATCTAGCAGCATGTAGTTTCTCAGTGACTGTCAAAAGGGCAGTCTCTGTGGAATGTGCTGCTTTGAAGCCAGACTGGTTGGGGTCATGGAGGTTATTCTGCATGAGATAGTCAGACAGCTGATTACAAACAACACGTTTGAGAATTTTTGAAAGAAATGAGAGAAGTGATACCGGTCTGTAGTTGCTGATGTCTGAGGGATCCAGAGCAGGTTTCTTCAGGATGGGGATGACCCTGGCTTTCTTAAAGACAGTTGGAACATGACCAGATGTTAAGGATCCATTGATGACTGTGGTGATGAAGGGTAGGAGGTCAGGTGAGATGGTCTGGAGCATAGCTGAAGGGATTGGATCCAGTGGGCAGGTGTAGGATTGCAATAACTTGCAATGAGTCTGTTACAGCGCTGTGGAGGAATTTTAGCCCACTCATCTTTGCAGAATTGTTGTAATTCAGCCACATTGGAGGGTTTTCGAGCATGAACCACCTTTTTAAGGTCATGCCACAGCATCTCAATTGGACTGAGGTCAGGACTTTGACTAGGCCACTCCAAAGTCTTCATTTTGTTTTTCTTCAGCCATTCAGAGGTGGACTTGCTGGTGTGTTTTGGATCATTGTCCTGCTGCAGAACCCAAGTTTGGTTCAGCTTGAGGTCACAAACCTACTGATCAATCTGTCTGGAAAAGGTTATAAAGCCATTTCTAAAGCTTTGGGACTGCCGCGAACCACAGTGAGAGCCATTATCTACAAATGGCGAAAACATGGAACAGTGGAGAACCTTCCCAGGAGTGGCCGGCCAACCAAAATTACCCCAAGAGCACAGCGACAACTCAACCAGGAGGTCACAAAAGACCCCACAACAACATCCAAAGAACTTCAGGCCTCACTTGCCTCAGTTAAGGTGAGTGTTCATGACTCCACCATAAGAAAGAGACTGGGCAAAAATGGTTTGCATGTCAGAGTTCCAAGATGAAAACTGCTGCTGAGCAAAAAGAACATAAAGGCTCGTCTCAGTTTTGCCAGAAAACATCTTGATGATCCCCAAGACTTTTGGGGAAATACTCTGTGGACTGATGAGACAAAAATTGAACTTTTTGAATGGTCTGTGTCCCATTACGTCTGGCGTAAAAGTAACACCGCATTTCAGAAAAAGAACATCATACCAACAGTAAAATATGGTGGTGGTAGTGTGATGGTCTGGGGCTTTTTCTGCTGCTTCAGGACCTGGAAGACTTGCTGTGATAAAAGGAACTATGAATTCTGCTGTCTACCAAAAAATCCTGAAGCAGAATGTCTGGCCATCTGTTTGTGACCTCAAGCTGAAGCGAACTTGGGTTCTGCAGCAGGACAATGATCCAAAACACACCAGCAAGTCCACCTCTGAATGGCTGAAGAAAAACAAAATGAAGACTTTGGAGTGGCCTAGTCAAAGTCCTGACCTCAATCTGATTGAGATGCTGTGGCATGACCTGAAAAAGGTGGTTCATGCTCGAAAACCCTCCAGTGTGGCTGAATTACAACAATTCTGCAAAGATGAGTGGGCCAAAATTCCTCCACAGCGCTGTAACAGACTCATTGCAAGTTATGGAAAACGCTTGATTGCAGTTGTTGCTGCTAAGGGTGGCCCAACCAGTTATTAGGCTTAGGGGGCAAACACTTTTTCACACAGGGCCATGTAGTTTTAGATTTTCTTTTCCCTTAATAATAAAAACCTTCATTAAAAACTGCATGATGTGTTTACTTGTGTTATCTTTGACTAATATTTAAATGTGTTTGATTATCTGAAACATTAAAGTGTGACAAACATGCAAACAAAATAAGAAATCAGGAAGGGGGCCAACACTTTTTCACACCACTGTATATATATATATATATATATATATATATATATATATATATATAGAGAGAGAGAGAGAGAGAGAGAGAGAGAGAGAGAGAGAGAGAGAGCATCTCCCAAATCACTGTAGAACCATAAATATTGGCATATTAAATATAAAATATTGGCATAAATATTGCATTATACAGCACAAGTTTAAAAAAACCCAACAGAACAACAACAAAAGTCAGATCCTGTTCAATCATATATGGAAATTCTTGTAAAACATTCTCTCTCGCTCTGTCTCTCTCTCTCTCTCTCTCTCTGTCTCTCTCTCTCTCTCTCTCTCTCTCTCTCTCTCTCTCTCTTTCTCTCTCTCTGTTTCTTTTGTGTTCAAAATAAAAAATAATTCAATAAAAAAACACACCCTAATTGTTTAACCTTTAAAAAAAAAAAAAAAACATTTTTAAATGCAAACCTCAGAGTGTAAATTGTGTCCATTTTTTTTGTGTGTGTGTGTGTGTGTGTGTGTTTTGCATGTGCTAGAACATGTTGTTTAACAGGGCTGCTGATCTGATCAGGTTGTTACTGTGTGCTCTGTAATGTCTCTCTGATGAAGTTTCATTTTGCAGTAACTCCACCTCACGGTCACTTCTCACGTCTTCCCCAAGGCAATTTTTGGATTTTATACGTTTCATCCTCTCTAACGCTCACAGCTCAGCTCTCGACGTTATTCTCATGGACACGGTTCGTTCCCTTGTTGAGGAAACGAACAGGAAGAACCGGAAAGTTTTCCGAAATCGTTCTGATTGCTAAATTGTGGTTAATTGAATGGATTTGAAGTCGTCGAGTGGATTTTGGTGAAGTAAATGAGCAGCTTTAAGTGGGTGGGCTCAGAGCAGGACGAGCCAGAGAGCTTTCCCGGATGCTCTGGTACTCCTGTGGTCTCAGTCGCGTCGCTGTGATTTATGTAATCCCGTCTTAATGGGGTGTGCAGCACACACACACACACACACACACACACATACACACACACACACACACACACGCTGGCTTTTAGCTGCCAACATCAACAATAAGAGGCGAGAGATTTTTAACAATCGCTCCATCAAGACCTGTGGCATTTAGCTGAGTCTACAGAAATCCTTTCTTTTGTTTAAGAAATATCGACTGCTTTTATCAAATATTCAAGAGAATGCCTCGGATCCAGGAAGTAAAAAACAACCTTAAATATATTCAGTCTTTCTTATTTTCTCCCCACCAAAGGTGATGGTCGAAGTCTGTGTGGGATCATTGATCAGGTGTGTGAGTGAGGATGTGTACGAGCAGGTCGTCTGTAGGTTCTGCAGTGTCTTTGCTACCAGGCAAAATGCAGGTGTGTGTGTGTGAGTCCCTGTCACTGCTGATGGATGGTTCTCAGGTATTTCTGGATCAGAGATGATTCAAAGATTGAGTTCAGGTGCGAGGCAATAGAGTGTTAAATGAGTTAGTGAGATGTTTCATAGACACCATTGAGCAAGAGATGGCCACATTCTTGCCTTTGAGAAATAGAGAAAAGGACACATGTGTGTGTGTGTGTGTGTGTGAGAGAGAGAGCGAGAGAGAGAGAGAGAGAGAGCAGCAGCAGCGTGCACAGTGGAGAAGTTTGCATGTGTCTATCATGTGACTGAAGTCTAATTATGGACATGATTCTCGTCCTCCTCTAATGATGATGGTGTTTAAACGACACCACTGATTTAACACAGCTGTCACTTTCAAACCTGAAGCCTGCCTGGTCAGTCTGGTCAATCAGGAGGACACAAATACAAAGGGTTGACCGTGAGACTCTTCTCCTTAAAGATTTGTGAATTTTTTTAATTTGCCTTTCGAGGAATGAGATCTTCTGGAAAATAATCAGCGATGGAGTGAGATGATGAAGCTGAGTTCCTGTGATGGCTGCGGAGTTTTTTATTTCTCTAACATCACAGCGAAAATATATATCTATATTAGATATATATATACACACAGTATATTTATAGTTACATTGAATGATGTGGAATATTCATTAAACTGTTCCTGTTCTCACTTGTTACAGCAGCTAGAGTCTCTCTCTCTCTCTCTCTGCCTCTCACTTTGTCTGTCTGTCTCTCTCACCCTGTCTGTCTCTCTATCTGTCTCTCTCACATTGTCTGTTCCTCTGTCGTTTATCTCTCTCTATCTCTCTCTGGCTGTCTCTTTGTCTGTCTGTCTCTCTCTCTTTCTCTGTCTGTCTGTCTCTCTCTCTCTCTCTCTCTCTCTCTGTCTCTCTCTCTTTCTCTGTCTGTCTGTCTGTCTGTCTGTCTGTCTGTCTGTCTGTCTCTGTCATTCTCTCTGACGCTAGAGAGTCCTTTCTAATATGTTAAATAAACACACCAATCATTTTTGGCACACAATCTGTTACTATAGCAAACATATTAGAAGGAGCACATTAATACTGATATTAATATTAATATAAAGCTGGGGTTTGAGTCAAAGATGCTGATTAAAAAAAATATCAACCAATCAGAGTCCAGGTTCTCACATATGAAGGTTCAAGGAGATGTGTATAATAAAGACCAAGCGCCAGGCTTCGTAGGCCTCGGGCTGGAATTGCATCATCGACCTACACGTTTTCATCACACTGTTTATTCCATGCTTCCTTCTTTTTTTTTTGGGGGGGGGGAACTGTATGTGTTTATCATGAAGCAGGAAGTGCAGCCATGTGTGCAGGAAACAGAGGTTTTAATTGGAGCACAGGCTACAAGGCATGCAGTCTGTAATCTCTGAGCGAGCCAGAGTGTGTGCGTGGGTGATGGAAAGACACACACACACACACACACACAGAAAGAGAGTGAGAGAGTGAATGGTTGCCACAGCAACCACTGGATCAACAGCATGCATAGCCCAAGGGCAAGTTTTCGACTTAGAGCCAAAAAAAAGGCGAACAAAACTCCAAATCTCCTGGAAACAGCACGTGAGCCACTGACACCGAGTCAGTCAAAAAACCAAGACCTTCAGAGAGGCGGGGAAGCAAAAGACAAACAGAAGAAGACATTGTTCAATGAAATGAACACTCAGATTAGTACAAAGCATGCAGCGAGAGCATGAAATGAAGCGCTAGATCAGTGAGAAGACTCCAAATCAGCTCGCATTCTGATAAAACTTTTTAAAATAAAAGTTTATGTTTTTCGATTAAAGACGTATACGATATATAGCTTCTGTTAGAATTTCAGGTTAGTGTTGTTTAGCGCCGCGCCTTTTGGACTGATGAGCTTAGTCATCTCCGTGTGAAAGGCAAGTGATTGGCCCACCGATTTTTTTCCTCCATAAATCATATCTCCTGCTGCTCTTTTCCTTTTCTGCTGAAATTCTTAGCGAGCTCACTGCCTCAGTCCTGGACACCACTGAACACACCCCGACTCCGGGTTCCAGGATTTTTGTGGGGTTCTAACCCCAGAGTGGACAAATCTTTAAATTCATTATCTCGCCCAGCAGACGAGTGAAAGCTCCAGTGCGCTTCCCAGGCTCACGTTTCGCTTTCTGAGAAATCGAATTGACATGCTAAAGTGTAATGTAATATCATATGGCGAGCATTTGCTAGTTAAGTGGATTAACACAGACTAAGTGAAAGGATTATATAGCGTATATGAATTCCTGGAAATAGGAAGACTGTGTAGTCCTTATCCTCTTTCTCACAAACTTTCTCAAGTTGCAGTTTGTTTGCGTCTCAGACGAAGGAAGTTTGGGGTTATGAGCTCTGGGCTTTTCTCTTCACGCTGCAGGGAAATGATTAGCCGAGATGTTACTTGTGGGGGGATGAATCAGACAGAAAACTAATCATTTTTCCATCAATTGCAGAGAAAATGTAATACCTCATGATCTACAGCCAAGTCCAAAAGTCTGTGACCTCGCTGAATTTCATTTAAATTTGGGACTAAACCGAAATATTTGAGATTTTTTCTGCACTATTTTTTGCTAATAATCATGATAACATGTCTAATCTCTGAGCACCATCTGATCCGATGTAAACATGTAGAGGACAAACGTGTGGAGTATATTGCAATATTGCAAAGGTTCTGCAAAAGTATATTGCAAATATTGCAAAGGTTCAAAACTATGTTTTGCCAGTCATAGAATTTGTTGTATTAAATTAGAAAAGAAAGCAAAACAGACATATTTCGACTTCTGCTCTCAGATGTCTGGACCTGTACTGTGTCCAAAAAATAAATAAAACTGTTCAGATATATATATATATATATATATATATATATATATATATATATATATATATATATATATATATATATATATAAGATAATGTTGGTGTCACACTTTATCAAACGCTAATTCTAATTTTGCTGAATTTTACATTGTACAACCTAGAACATGGCATAACTTTCTTTATTAACTTGGATTTCATCTTAGTAAAGAATCATAAAAATAACCTTCTTGCTGAACCTTCTAGAAAAGGGAATAATCCGTGATTGGAACAACGCCCAACTGAAGCCAGTTAATCAAACTGAAGCCCTGAAGGTTTATTTGATTTGATCTTGACTTTGATTTGAATTGAATCACTTCCGACTTCGATGCCACCAAAACATCCGCAACCTCTAAATGCTTCAATCCCAGGATACATCTTTCTTCTAGACATTTTTTTCTAGTAACCATACCCTTCATGTGTATGCAGTTTGAGTCTGTTTTTATCATCTGATCAGTCTAATCTGATCATTTACCCTCAACACACCATCAGTGCCAAGAATTTGAAATTGAACCCCAGAGGGAAGTCTTTGCTTTGGATTCATTAATCTTCTGCACTGAGATGAATATGTAATCCCTCAGCTGCAGTTCTCCTGATCGCAGGTAGGGGCAGCGTGACCACGCTGCTCCTCATCTCACGTCCATATCTCTTGCAGGGCTTTCGCTTCCTCTACGTTTATTTCCATCTTCGGACACGAGTGTCGGCCGGTGCGAGGTGGTGTATAAAAGGCTGATTGATTTATCATCTTTTATCTGCGGCGTATTATCTTTGCCGCTTTGTCTTTATCTCACTGTCAAGGTCTGTGAGATCTTTGGCCTAATATCCCACCCCCTGCCTTTTCAAAACACACTTCCTGTTCCATCTCCCGTCTTCGGCTGCTATCTAAGCACATTAACATTGACGGGCGTTTGGGGTTGGGTTACTTCCAGACGTAAGAGCTGCTTGCTTCCTTCAAACTCAATATAACTTTCGGCTTCCATCTTCAGGTTCCGGCTGGAGTACAACCCAAACCAATGATGTCAGCTCCAGGAGCAATGATACCACCGTGAGTCTGAGGTTGCTGCTCAGCAACAGAGAATATTTTAGACGCCGTATGAGCAAAAGTATGTGCACCCCTCATCACATTAACACAAAACTGGAAGAACACAGTGGCGTTGTGTGTCCGAGAGGCTCAACCCTGAGTGACGTGAGCTGCGTCCCAAATGACCTACATGTAGTTTATACGCTCGTATCGTCTCAAAAGGAAACACTAATACTAAATTTTTTTACTAAAGGGTAAGTATAAGTATAAACCGTTTTCCAGTCTATCTTTCCCAGGTAATGTTAACAAAATGATTAAAATTTAATTTAATAGCTAATTTAATAGATGTCTCTAAGTTGTCTCATCCACCGCAGTGTCATTGGACATCCTGAAAATCGTGTCGCCCTCCAGCATGAGCGCCTGGTAGCTCCGCCCCTCTTTATTTAATTCAATTCAATTCAATTCAATTTTATTTGTATAGAGCTTTTAACAAAGAGCATTGTCTCAAAGCAGCTTTACAGAACATAAGAAACAATAAACATACAAACAAACAGTCCTAGATGTTAGACAAAATTTTCCCTAGTGAGCAAGCCTGAGGTGACTGAGGCGACTGTGGCAAGGAAAAACTCCCTTAGATGGTATGAGGAAGAAACCTTGAGAGGAACCAGACTCAAAAGGGAATCCATCCTCATCTGGGTGACACCGGAGAGTGTGATATGAACAATGTCCTTTCTGCATTAGTTGTGTGATGCAGATACAGCATGTGTAGAATGTTATGTGTAAAATGTCCACATAGGGTTTGGCAGTGCTGCTTTGAATACTCCAGTCCTCAGAAAGCAGAACCCAGCTGGAGCTGGTCCATCTCTGGATGCCACTGGAGCTGGCACAATCTCTGTGTGTCTCGGGGGTGGGTAGAAGAAGGGAAACAAATGGAAAGGAATTAGCTTAGCTGCTATTCAAAATATTAGCAGGCACTAGATGATGATGTGCATTTAATCAGATGTATTGGAACACAAAGTTATGGGATGTATTAGGTGTATGCCTGGCTAAAGAGATATGTCTTTAGTCTACGTTTGAACTGGGAGACTGTGTCTGAGCCCCGAACACTGTCAGGAAGACTGTTCCAAAGTTTAGGAGCTAAATACGAAAAAGCTTTAGCTACGAGTATCCAACATTCCACACTTGAAGAAGTGAAACATCCAGTTACTTAGTGCACTTCTTCTGCTTGTTCACACACGTTTCACTCCGTTTACACCACAAGCAGAATGGAGTAGTGCATCAGGTGTGATTTGGGACACAGCTACATTGTGTTCAGTTTGCAGTGGATGAACTGGTGTGTCCTGGATAAAATGTATACAAATGGATTCAAGAATTTGTAATCGTTTAAGAAAAATCTTCTCGTCTGCACCAGTTTATCAGCAGGACAGACCCTTTTTTTTCTATTTTTCTTTCCATCATTCACAGAAACCGAGTTGTGGATTTCACTTAGAAACAACCAGTCCACACACGTTCATTTCTCTTTACTCATTTTATTACAAACTCTTTTTTTTTCCAAGGACTTATTACAAGGGGTATATTCTCAACATGCGGAAAACAGAATGAAACATAACACGCGGGAATCAAACGAACAGAGAGGATCGGACGGCCCACTGTTCACGATAAACGCAGAAAAGAGTTTCAGATGAAGCCCTGGGGAAGTGGGAGCCAGTGAAACGACTATGGTGCAGGCATAGAAACGGCCACATTCACACCGACTCAGCCAAACAATCGACTCAAACCAAGGCAAAGATGCGCACGTCTCAATAAACACTTCGTTTTTTTTGGGGGTATTTTTTTTTTTTTTACCGTTTTTATATGCCGTCGGCGTTTTTGTCGCGAGATTTAAAAAGCTTCACTTGCATGTACATAAAACTGTACAAAAAAACAGGGCATCACAAGCAGTTTTTATTCCTATATAAATATAACCAACAGTTAAAGATAACAATTTTTTTTTAACTCTCCTGTAAAATACATACTTTCAAGGCAGCTGTCTTTAGATTCATGTGAACAGTGAAGAGTGATGATGGGGCTGTGCGAGTGTGTGAGATTTGAGTTTTTTCGCTTTTTCAAACAGAGAGAGAAAAAAAAAAGAAAAGGTTTTTCTCGTCCACCACTAACACCTCGGTGAAGAACAGCAAACGATTTCTACCGATTATCTTTGGAATTCATGCTAAACTGGCCGCAGGCTCGACGGCACACACCGGAGGGGGCTGAGAGGTCTATATACAGAACACCTTCTAGAGACGCTAGCCACAAAACAGCACTGCGTTCATCGGGAAAAAAAAAAAAAGATAAAACGTTCCTCTCTCACCACGACTGTATCACACCCAGAGTTCCTCAGCTACGGACACCGAACAGCAAGAGAGCACATGTCTAAACACCAGTTTTTTTTTTAAATAAACAACAACGAGTAAAGAGTTTTCACGTTCGGCCTAAAGGACTAAAGAGGCGGGATTCGAAATCGGATCGAACCCTCGAGACGGAAAAGGTCTCAGGTCAGCGTGGAGAAGAGTCAGGAAACCTTTAAGGAAAAGTCCACCTGAAACAGACGCCTTCAGGGCTGATCTGTTGGTTGGTAGTGTATTAATGCAGATGTAATGCAGCTAGTTTAAAATCTTTCTTTGTTCTTTCGGAGCGACGTCACGTTAATACGAAATCCAGATCTGAAGTAGTAGAGACTCAATTCGGCTAATTAGCGATGACGATATCAGTGTGAAACATTCAGAAACAGTCTGTTTAAACACAGCGTAATGATGAGGAGGTGAGAGAACCGGGCTGAGTAAAAGACTAAAGCGCCGCTGCATCGCTGGCTTTAAGTGGAGATAAGTAGCGAGGGATTGATCCCGCTGCACTGCTCTGAGCAGGTAGGAAGTGAATTTCATTAGCAAAGAATCTGCCGTTAATGAATGTTTTAATAAAGACTAAAAGGCGAGATGTTCATGGTGGATTTTTCCTTTAAGTGCAGAAAGAGCGGCTTCTAGGCAGCATTAACTGTCCAGCGCGATCTCGGTTCAGGTCAGAGAACTAGCGTTCAGCCAGGTCAGAGCTGGGCACACAGAGAAACCAACGAGAAGCGCTAATTACGCCAGATCATGCCTCTCGCTCGATTTATGTATTTATTTTTCTATTATCACAGTCACGAAATGGCTTCAAAGAAGAGCGTAATGTGCTTTTATTCCGCAAGGCGCCATAACGGCTCGCCTTATTGAATCACAGTCGTGTCCATATGTTCTGTGTGTTAATTATTCTCTGCAAGGTGCCAGAGGGGGCGCCGATGAGGTAGGAGCTGTGAGTTAGTGTGGTGATCGTTGTCTCTCAGCTCTGAGGGTTCGCACACACACTTAAACACACACTCACATACACACACACACACTCCAGTCTCTAATTAGTTCTATGGTCACTGTACTGCAACTGCTCATTCCCACACACACACACACACACACACACACACACACCATAGAGGTCACGTTAGCATGGTGATGTAGATATAGTAACGCACCGTGACGCTCCTGGGCTTAGCAGCGTGGCTCGGATGACTCCTCAGTGTCAGACTGCAGTTTAGCTTGGAGAAAAGTAGCCACACGCGTTGTGTCATTACCATAATCACACGTTAAAAGGGCAGTCTTTCCTGTAGCTGCAACGTCCAGCTGTTTATGCTAAAAAGTCGCCTTCAGTAATCAATCCAATTTAAAGCAAGGATGGCAGGTTGAGGGGAAAAAACACAAGAATGAGTAATAGATTGAGGCAATTTCGTTTCATTTCATGTCATTTCGCTTGTGACCTTTGAGTCACTCCTGACCGGAAACACATGCTCGTGAGGTCAGGAAGGATTATCCATCAAAATCATCATCGATTATGATTGTTAGATACAATGATCTTTTTTTAAGGCATTGAAAAAACATTCTGGAGACCTAAACAGGTTTCAGAACACGAGGCTGTGACTATGGAGAAAAAAAGATCAGCCATGAGGGTGAGGCCCTGTGACGGACGGGACGGCAGATTTGCCCCACCCTGTAATCCTTCTAAAACTCTGTGCACACAGACACACACAGAGGCTCAGTGCAGATATTTTTTCTTTCCCAAAAGAAAATCCTTTCTCCTGCTTGCCTCACTCGAAAAGGAACTGCAGGCTGTGTGTTTGAGAAGCGGTACCTGCTTTCTGGGTGGATTTAAGGGTTCACAGTGGCAAACATGCTTGCTCACACACACACACACACACACACACACACATACACATACACACACACACACACACACACTCTAGTTAAGTCTGTGATAGTGTGCAGCAACTCCCAGTGTAATGTCAGTCTCATATACTGCAGTTTCAGAAGTTTAGAAAGCCTAGCAAACACACACACACACACACACACACACAGGCTTAAGCTGAACAGGAGCTGAAGGTGAACCACCAACACCCGCTCCTCAGGCAGATAAAATTCGGAATGTACCATTTTTTTTAATTTCCAATTTTTTTTTGATCTCAGCTCAAGCCTGCTCCTCGTATTCATATGTACATATCATAGAAATGTATTTACATCGCTGTACATGTACTAAGACCGCTCCGTGGAGACTCCCCGGTCCAGGAAGTGGCTCGGAGAGACTCAGAGAAGAAGTAGAAGAAGAAGAAGCCGAGCGAGAGCTTCAGGCTTATGGCACTACAGCACAGGTCACACTGTTCGGAAAGATCCAGTAAACATTCCACAGGCTAGCGAAGCTAAAGTCACTCAGAAAGTCCCCGAGCGCTTACATCACGGTTCATGGAGAAGAAGGAGGAGGAGGAGGAGAGGAAGAGGAGGAGGAGAATGGAAGGTGAAAAAGAAGAAAAAAAAGCTCACAGTAATAAATAGATGAATTTGTAGGTGAATAAATAAATAGAAATATAAATAAACGTACAACTCTACCACACTTTTTTTTAAAGTTCACTAACAGCCCGAATTTGCGATTCGAGTGATATTCTCATTCCGTTCCTCAGTGCAGAGGCCAATCAATCGCCGCTTCGTTCACAGGTATATTTCCCGTTTGGGGGCGTGGTTAGAGGTGGGACTAGTGGGTGGGAACTCAGAGGTGACACTCAGAGGCACCTCCTCCATCGGAACGTGATCGTTGGGGGCGTGGTCGCTGGGGGCGTAGGCACTGCGCGAGGGTGGGAGGCGGGGCCGGGGCTCACCGTTGGCCAGTCGTCCCAGAGTCCCTCCTCTCTCCTGGTAAGGCACGAAGGTGGAGAGTTTGGGCAGCGTGCGTGCCTTGCGGGCAGGTGAAGGCTGACCGGGCATCCAGCAGGCGTCCGAGTGGCCGAGCTCGCTGCACTCCTGACTGCAGGTTCCCGTCATGGCCACGTCAGGAAGTGAACGAACGTCTGCCAAGAAAAGAGATAGGAAAAAACAGAAATTAATAGCAATAGCTCAGTTTCATCCAAACGTCAAATAAATTTCCAAACAAATGATTTATCAAGCAGTTGTAAATGAACCCTGTGCCATGATGGAGAGATTTAAACACGCTCATCACTCCATCACTCCATCATCCTGCTTCTCCTCGTCTCTATACACCCCACACATCTGTACTCTCTCAATCACACCCCGCACCCAACCCCCCCAACAGGTTTTCTGAATCGCTGCCATTTCCATTCAGACTCACGGCTATGCAAATCCTCAAATTTGCATAAAGGCAAGTATGTGACAGGGGAGAATGAGAGCGAGAGAGAGAGAGAGAGAGAGAGAGAGAGAGAGAGAGAGTGAGAGAGAGAGAGTGAGAGAGAGACAGAGAGAGAGAGAGAGAGAGAGAGAGAGAGAGAGAAAATGGGAGAGAGAGACAGAGAGTGAGAGAGAGAGAAAATGAGAGAGAGAGACAGAGTGAGAGAGAGAGAAAACAGGAGAGAGAGACAGAGACAGAGAGTGTTTCACCTGCAGCCACACACACTGATTAGGGAGCGGTTGCTAGGTGCTGTGGCAGCGTGGTCGCTATGTGCAATGGAGCGGTTGCTATGCATCGTGGTGGCGTGGTCGCTATGTGAGGTGGAGCGGTTGCTATGCACTATGGCGGTGTTGCTATGGGGATCTCGGTGCAGCGGGGCTTTGATCAGCAGGTGATGGAAGAGAGCAGGTGATTCCTGTATGCGTGAGTCAGATGCACAATGTTCTCACAAGTTCTGGACCCACACACACATACACACACACACACACACACACAAGAGTGCACTTAATGTTCACACACACACACAAACAAAAGAGTGCACTAGATGTTCACACACACATGCTTTAGTGCACTGAATAGTTACACACACTCACACACACATACACCCCCCACACACACATTCACAGACATCGTAAAACACATACTATGCAG